>JAULBW010066663.1:0-42018 GCA_032358265.1 Vaucheria bursata
CACATATTAGACGAATTAAGTTGATAGAGTCACAGTTCAATAACAGATCACGGCGAAACAGATCAGATCCTGACAAAATGGTCATACAATGCAGAAACAAAACAAAAAAATACTACCCAAAAAAATTAATGAAGGAATAGTTCTCATAAAGCAGCTAAAGAAGTATATTGAAAAAGGTAAAAAATTATTTTCAAAATCATAGTATGGTGAGAAGTGTAAAAGAAACACCTTTTAATTTTTTGACTGTAAGGATAAAAGAATAAAATAAATTAGGTAGGATAAATCATTGAAGTAAAAAAAGCACAATGTGATGAAAATAAGAATCAGAATAGTAACTCAAGATACAGTGTGTTAGGAATAGGCAGGAATGAGGTACAAAACTATCAGGAGCAACTTTTAAGATTAGGAATAAACAAGAAAAACTTGAAACAAAATCCAAGCAAACAAGAAAGAAGGGTTGCAATACAACTTATTGTGTATGAAGTTGTTCAGAAGTCCAAGAGCTAGATTGATATATATATATGCATATACTGATAGATACAAGAATGAGCAAATTGAAGTAGTTCTACAATTCGGAACAACCAAAACATAAAAAAACAAATTTCCATATAGAACAAAAACTGCCCAATTAGAATGGCCAAGTTATGTACATACAAAAATATGTACATATATGAAAACTATAAATGCGGTCCTAATACAGTGCCAGAAAATACGATGGCATCAGCATTTTCCATAAAAATTTTAGTAGTAGAAATTACAAATTTTTCAAATCAACAAAGACTAAAGATTGGGGATATTTAACATGAAATGGCATTTTCAACTGTTAGGATTGCTGCATCCAAATAAGGTTAAAGCCAGTTAAATGTGTTAGGATTGCTGCATTCAAATGAGACTAAAATCAGTTAAATAGGACTATTTAAAATGTGACAAGTCATTACTGAACTTCAACAATAATTATGGCAGGTCATCATGTAGTTTTAACCAAGTACATTGATGAGAAGATTCATTTCTGATCATGCAAGTAGCCTTAGCAGTCTTGCACTTAAGTGTTGTAGTTATACTCTATACCATAGTATCTCTCCTGTCTTGTCTTAGTCCTGTATAATAGCTAAAATTTTGGCATTAAATTTGATGAGTGTTTACTGAGTCAAACATCAACGCTCAGTAACCTGCTTGCTAAATTCCAATATAGGCTGTGCATTATTACGCAGGATAAAAAATTATTGTTACAAAATAATAATAATATAAAAAATAATGTTTCAGACTATTATCTTTTAGCAGCATGTGAAATGCTCAAATTTTTATAAACTGAGTTGTATAATGACTTTTCAAATATAAATCATAGATTTTGGAATATTGAATGATTACCAACAATTGTGCACAAAAAATGGAACTTAAACTATAGATATTGTGACAATTAATTTTTCCAATACATTTTCTTAGTTAGATTTCATTGAGAAATCTTAAGGGCAAGTCTAATGACAGGTTTTGAACTTTATTTGAATATCTGCTGGGAAATCTAGATCAATACACTTAACTTGCATTGTTAGCCAAGAAAACTTCCAATACTGTGAAATTTTTTTGTGCTCTTGATTGATAAAAAGCCATGACAATGCAAATATTTTCAAATTAAATCAAGAAGTTCTTAATGCCAACATATACAACAACGTTTAGTAAAGAAGTAAATCATTTACAGAATATCATTTTCTTACTTGTTTTCAATATTTTTAATTATATGTGCAGCAATCAAAATGTAATTTATGTTTACGAAAACCTTGTAGCACTGGTATTATAGATATTTTTGTATTAGCTTCAGTATCATAAAAATATGTATTTTCAGGTACATTCTATAATAAAATTTTTTTACTTTCATTAAAATGAAATGTATTGGTGTAAAAATTTCACAGTCTTAAAGGTATACTGCATGATCAATGGCTATGTACACAGAGAAAACATATCGAGAGGGAATATGTATAGATTATACTCTATTAAGTGCTAGCAGATAAGGACTTGCTAATATTATTCTGTATGATTGAAAGTGAGACTTTTGGTCACTTGATATATAAAGCAACATGGATAACAACTGATTATAAGCAATTATCAGCAATTAACCAATCAGAATCTACTTGTAGATGTTACTTAATGTAACGATCCTTACAATTGAATAATTAGTTACCTCAATTTCTGCCAAAATATTGTGTAACAGCTAACAAGAAGTAAATTAAATTTTACTGAAGAAGTGTTTTGAGAAATCTAAATATTTCAGACTTGCAGAACTTTGACTAATTATTCCATCTCGTAAATTCATTTTTAAAATACAGCAACAATGTCGAATGTCCAAATTGGAACCTAAATCAACCACAGAAACTATTCTACTTTATACTGAAAATGGACAATCGGTAATTACCCCTTAGTTTCAGGCACTGAAAGCATGTCAGACTTTACTATGTATACTCTTCATATATCATGCAATAAATCAATTCACTAAAGGACAAATATTATCGTGTTTTCAAATGTCCAAATTTTATTTTTATTATTCATATATTTTGCTCATGGAGTTTTTCAATTCATTGTTCAGATAATATTTACATCATGGATCAGCTAGTTGATGAGATCTATAAATTTATTTTACATTAGAATGCATTTTGAGTCGATGGATTGATTTCTGGTCACGCAAACTTGAGATTGCGTAAACTGAGCGAAATATTTTGTAGATTTATTCTTCATTAACCTTTCAGTACGGATTTGATCTGTTGCAATCTGTTGCGATCTCTTTCATATATATCCGACTTAAATTTAATAGTTGAAAATAATCACTCATGTTCAAAAAAAAGTATATCCTTTCAAGAAAAGAAAAGCATAATTGAAGCAATCATCCTTGCTACAACGTCGACATGAGCCGAAAAATGCCTGCATCGTTTGAGGAGAGAATTGGAGATGTTGTCTGGGCGAAAATGGACAATTTCCCTTTTTGGCCTTCGCTCGTGTGGGATCCGCAATACTGTAATAGCTTAGTGAAGCCTGGCGCGATGAAGAACATAGGTAAACTTCATACTGTGTACTTCTATGGGAGTGGGACATTCGGTTTCATTGAAGACAGGTAGGCAAATATATTATTGGAATACAAGTTTTCTGGGACTCTTTTCTGAATTTTTATATCACATTAGGTGCATTAAGGATCTCCACCAATACACCGCTGAGCAGAAAGAGAAGAAGAAAAAGTTCCCAAAAGGCATCTCGGAGGCCTTAGTCGAAGCAGAGGCAGCTTTTGAATTGGTGCGACTAAATTTATGATCTACAAGCACCGTATTAGTAGTACTCACTCCCTCACTGAATGATTTGTTCTCACGTCTTCACTTTATTTTGTCTTGGTTCAGGAAAAATCGGAGCGACTTAAGTTCATACGTGGATCCAACTCCAATATTCCAAATACTGATGTTGGTCACGACGACTCTAGCGCCGAGTCTGAAAGTGAATCCGAGGATAATTCATCTAGTGATCATAAACCTCTACGACCTGTTAAAAAAAGTAGGAGTGATTCTCCAGTCAAAGAACATTCTCGATTGGAAAAAAATGACTCTGCAAGGAATCTCAATCTGAGCAAGAAAAATTCCAAAGCCGTTATTTCTTCGGAGAGCGAACCATCTGTTTCCAACGAAAGTGGAGCGAAAACTAAGAAGGTGAAAGTGACTGAGCCTATGCCGGTGCCCAAAAAGAAATCTAATGCTGCTGCACCAAAACCTAAAGCTAAAGCTAAGTCGAATGCTGGAGAAAAAGTTGTCACTCGAAGGAAGCGGATTATTTCATCAGATTCCTCAGAATCTGATACTGAGAAAATTCAAAATAAGAGCAAAGCTGTAATAGTTAGTGCAGACTCAAACAATACTAAAGAATTGAAGAGTGATAATGATACAGTTACTGCAGATTCAAATAAAGCGAAGGCTCTGAAAAAAATTGAAGGCGTCTTTGGAGAGGTAATAAATTTGTTGCTGAACATATAATTGTGTCATATCTCTGTGTAGCATTATATTCCCACATCTTACTCTATGATGGCACCACTACGTCAGGAAGTGAACACAATTTTTATTTCTTTAATCTTATTACCACAAATTTATTTATTGTTCATAATTTAAATGAAAGTTAAAAACAGTAAAAAATATTTTCGGACTATTCCGTAGTAGAAATTGTAACAAATTTATATATTTTGGCTTAGTTCTATCCCATTGTCGATTACAAAGAAGATGCAAAAGAAATTCCATCTTATTCAAAAGAAGAAATCCCGAAAGAAAAATCGAGCAAGTTGAGCAAATCAAAGGAACCAGGCCAAGTTTCCACAGCTTCTCGCAAAGTCCCTGAAATCAAATACCAAGATAAGAAACCAGTTAAAAAGGGGTAAGAAAAATGATGATACGTTTTGGAATTTGATTCCTTAGTCGATTCATTCTGATTTCCAAGACTAGTTTCTAAAAGATTTTTTTAAATAAAAGCTGATCATCTGCACTAGAAATATGCTTCTTTGTTGCAGTTTTTCAAGGTATTCAGGGTACTCAATTATTCAAAGTACATATTTGCAGGCTAAATTTGTTTGAATATTATCTGTTCTTGTCTATTTCCAGTTATGTGTCAAAAGCAGCAAAAGAACGTGAAATGAAAGCTGCTGCCTTAGAGGCTCGAAATAAAAAATTAGAAGAGATGCGAAAAAGTTCTAAGCCAATTTATGAACAAATGCGAGAAGCCACTCTAGCTCAGAAAAAAATTTCAGAAGACAAAGTGGAAACAGAAGTGCTTCTTCAAGATTCTGTAATGACTGGAAGCAAGAGTGATTTGGCTATTGAAAAGGTAAATTTCACATTAACTTTTTTTTGTTGAGATGAAGATTAGTCGATATTTCATGTATGATAGAAAAATTTGGTAACTCTTTTGAAAGTGAACAATAATTTTATGTTCAAAAAAGTTGAAAATTCTTCTTTTAACGACATCTTATTGCCGATGTAGATACCAGTGCATTGAATATTGTTGTTTGATGTATACATGCAAATAAGTTAAATTATTGGCCATATTGAAACTTATCTGGATGTCTTCACCTTTCTGAGTAGAATAATTGAGTTATTAAAATTGTTGGCACAATTATTTCTCTTTATAAATTTATTTTGCTAGCACTATTTTGTCTTCCTTAAATTAATGTTAATCCCTTTTTTTGAGATAATTACAATATATGCATAACAATTACACTATGTATAACATTTCAGTAGAGCCACAAAAAGCGGGATTACTAATAGTGTTATTAACACTGAATACAGAAATAATTGCATATATCTGTGTAACAGTACCGTATTTATTTGATTCAAAAGAATTTTAGTCTAAATTTATCAAATAAAATATTGACTAGCTTTAATACATTGTATACATATATAGTTTTTCTTTTCTTTAGAAATAATTGAACATGATCTTCAACTTATGGCCATAACTCTAAAGAATCTACTGTTCAATAGGTGTTAAAATAATTCTTGAATTAGAGTTCTTTTTATTTATTGTTGGATTTTAACTGTTTTCAATAAAATCAACTGCTCAAAACTTATTCCCCAACAAAAAATATTTGCTTCAAACATTAAAAAACATTCATGGTGATAAATGCTACTTATTATCATCAATCTTATGTGAATGAAAGAGCATGTATGAATATGATAGCACGAATGTATATTATACATTAGTATAAATTTATCACTATATGATGTACGCATTTTTGTAGGGGCCGAGTGCTATCAAGAGAAAACTTGATGATGTAGTCGAAACCCTGCCATCTAAACCAGAAACTATTGCTCCAACAGTTAGGAAGCCAAGGCCAAAATCTAAAGTACTGCTTTTGTTGGAAGAAAGGCAAAAAGCAGCACTTGGAGAAACAGCGACGACAGCTACTGCACCCCCAAAATCAAAGAAGCCTGCATCAAGTACTGCTGTTCGAAAGACTGGTGTAGCCTCTTCTCTTCCAGGTACAGTTTATTTGCTCTCTAAACAGACAATTTCATTATATGCACATATGCAAGCATAGAAAATGCAATGCATACAATAGGAAATGATTTATTATTTATTTCAACTTTAAAAAGTTGTGATCGTAAAATTATTCAGAAATTTTTGTATATTTAAAAAAAATCATCTTATTGAAAATAATTTACAAATCGATTGTCGAGAAGGAGTTATTTTTTGCACTTAAATTAAGGGATATTTTTTGTTTACTAGTTTATTATCTTGAGGAGTTAAAGATTGCATTACATCTAAATTCTAAGTTTATAGTCCTGATATCCATTAAGTATCAAGCATGCAGAGATTTGTTCATGGCTAAAATGAAGTTTGTATAATGAAACATTTCAATGTTACTTTCAGTCAATGAAATACAAAAGAAAAGGCCAGAACCAATAAATGCAATGGCACCTCCTCCTGAATCTACCCCCATTGGTGGGCGAACAAGTCCAAGTATGACAAAGGAGATAAAATTGGGGGATAAATTACCTGTGGAAAATAAAAAAGAACCAATCTCTGATAAACCTGCAGAAGTAGTTCAATCGGTTACAGCTCAAACAGCATCTGTACCTGTGATTCCGGAGGAACCTGAACCAGATCAAGTCGATTTAAGCAGCGATATTTGCCGGAAGAGAACATACGATGCCATTAAATCTGTCCTTATGAGGGAGCCGATTCATTCTTATCTAGAGCCTCCTACTAAGTTGAGGTGCTATTTACAGGCAGAAAAAATAGAAAATTGCTTATACCAGAATCATTTGGCAGGGGGAGGGGGGGATATTGGTACTGAAGCAGGCAGGGAGTATAGACGACGAGCACGTACGGCTATATTTTTGAGTGATGATCGCACCAATAGGAAGGTGGCAAATCGTTTGAGACACAAGCTGAATGATCGATCATTGCGTGAGGAAGACTTTGTTACGAACGACCGTGTTCGTATGAATTGGGCAGCAAGCATTGTTGATGGTGAATGAATTCAATTGTCTAGCGTGGTTGATGCTGAATATTTTCATTGGGCTAATATTTATTACAAGGCTTAAGTCGACTAAAATCATGCAGAATATAGTTTGCGAGTCGTTCCCAAGATTTGTTCCAAAAAGCGAAATAATATCGTTAACATAATTTTTTAGGCTGAAATCGTCATGCAGTGCTCTCTAACAGCTCATCCTATAGATATTGTCTTACATTTTCTTTACTGTGTCTTTCTCTTGTTTTTAATGTACTCTTTTGTGTGCTTATATACAGTTGAGATTCAATAAACGCGGACAGTCGATTAACCCAAAGTCATAAGCTAATCGAATTTATCGGATTAGATATATCAATATTTAACACCAGCAAATAGATGTTAGTGGAGTGGTAAGCTATGAAAAAAATAGAATATCATACAGTAAATCATCGAATTATGGAATATCAAATTGATAAATTTATACAGTTTAATGCTGATACAAAACGGGCAATATCACAACATCAGCAAGTCAAAAACCTCAGTGAACAAACTTCCAGCCGGAATAGAGGACTTATCCACGACTGGTTTCAATATGGGGCACCTGCGTACCATCAATGTCTCATCCAAATTTTCACATTGGGAGTTCTGTTAAAACTTGAAATTGTTCTCATTGAAAAAAACTATTATTTATAAAGCTTTAGTCATTACCATCGGTACATTGCCGTAACGGAAAAAATTAACTGAATATTTGCGCAATTCTAAAATCTTTTGAAACATTTTCAGTATTTCTATGATGCATGTTTTAAGAATTTAAATTTTAAGCTGTTTCAGATAAAGGCCAAGTCTGATATGTTGAAATTAAAAACTATCGTTGAGTGCTTGCGTGCATCAGTCACTTAATACCCAAAAAATGCAGAAATCAAATAGAAAGTTGGAAATATTTTTCTTGATCATATTAATTACTCTACTAATTTTTGAAATAGTTCTTTGAAACCGCAGAAGTTTATTTTTTAGAGCCTTAAAACATTGTAATTGAATGCATTAGGATAGTAAGAGGACGAAAGAAATGCCCTTCAGTTTCATAAATAGCATTCATTGAGGAAAGTTTAATACGATTGAAAGAGTTTGGAACCTAGAAAAACTTTCGATAGTATTTTAGAAATTCTAGTTAAAGGAAACAATGCTCCTGAAAAAGGAAAATAAGTTCTAACACTCACAATAATTTCATAGACTTAAATGTAAAAGCTTAGATGTAGATTTCTACTAAATACATGAATTCAAGTACTGATAAATCGATAAATCCTTTTTCAAAGAAAAAGTTTGAATGTTTCTAGAAAATATATATTTGCATTTTGATAATGTTTTCAATTTAGTTATATGAATTTTACAATTTCAGTGTGGAGAAAGAAAGGAGCATTAGTTTTGGGAGGCAACACTATTTCTCTTCTATCGATTGTAATCATGATTAAAGAGTTCCATGCCTTTCTGCTATTATGGAGAGCTATGGTTGATTTTAGGCAGGATCGAATCAATGATTATTCATGCAGCGCTATTCAACAACAATATCATGACATTTTGTAACATGCAATAAAAAGTTGCATGGACAGGTGATATAATTTTCAATCATAATGATTTTAGGTGACACTTTCTTCTAAATATGAAATCATATTTTTAGGCTGTTATATATCATAGCGATAGAGGCAGTTTAAATATTGATAATAATAAAATTAATTTTAGACGGTTGAAATACGATTTGGAAAAATTTTCAGGAGTTACTGTCGTTTCAAAATTACAACTCCTAGGTGATTCGTGATATTTCAGATCTTCTGAGAAATATAGTAAAAGTCGCTACTGAACTTCGTATTGTATTATTGGCATTTATCTAGTGAGAGAAAATCTAAAATTTTTTGGAAAAAATGGATCGGTTTCAGCAGCTCTTTAATATGTCCAGCATGGGCGGTCAAGGCGGTCCTTCGCCGGATAGCCCTGTAGTAGACACGGCTGAAAAAGTGCATATAAGCAGTCTCGCCTTGCTAAAAATGTTAAAGCATGGTAATTTGATTTGTCTAAATTCAATAAGAGAGGATTACTCTAGCAGATTCTAGTTTAATTGTTTTTAGAGGTTTGCATTCCAGCTGTAAAATAGCTCATAGCTATTCAGACAAGGATTCTGGACTAGTACTAAGAGCGCTGCGATGCTAATGCACTACTATATACTTGCTATTTGAAAATTAAATTTAATTTAAAAGTTGTTTAATTTTAATGCAGTACGGAAAAATTACATTTTCCCATTTATTTAAAGTTATAATGTATTATGAAGCTAGCAAATTGCCATATATAATAGCTCAAAATTTTATTAGCATTTCAAAATTTTTCGAACTTTTAAGTACCTGCTATTTTTTATGCAGCATCTCATACATTTTCCTGAAGAGAAATTTATAACGTGAGCTAAAGTCAAGTGAAAGACATAAAAGATATCGGTGTAAAACATTATTGAAAAATATTTAGTAATTTATTTTATTATGTTTATGCTAGAAATAATTTTTTAAATAAAATAGAGTACACATGGATATCATTTACTTAAATTAAAAATGTTTCAGCTAAAAAAAGTATTGTAGTACTTCAATTTTGAAAAAATATATTTATTGTTCACAAATATTCTATCTTATGGTATCTGTTTGTACTGGTGAAGGTCGTGCTGGCGTACCTATGGAAGTGATGGGACTGATGCTCGGTCAATTTGTAGATGACTATACCATTAACTGTGTGGATGTTTTTGCAATGCCACAAAGCGGTACAGGAGTTTCGGTAGAAGCAGTTGATCCTGTGTTTCAAACTAGAATGCTAGAAATGTTGAAACAAACGGGTAGGTACGTATGCATACATAAATACTGATAATGTATGTGAAGACATATATATGCTCTATGTTTCGAGAAAACTTTAATACTATCATATTTTATCTCGACGAGTCATTGAATCCAAAATTGTTGAAGATTCTTTTCTTTAATCAGTTCACAGTTCAACTCGCTGTCCAGCTTCATTAGTTCAATATTCACTTTATTCTTGATTTATTTATATTTATTGAATCCTTTCTAGACAGCTGATAAGGCAATTATGTTTCTTTTATATTGATTTCGCCCCTCATATATATATATATATATCTTGACACTTCCTTAAGTTGGACATTTAAGAACTTGATTAAGTGTCCATCTTAGAAGGTTGCACTGTAGGTAAGATTGCAGATATCCAAAAGGTTTTAATTCGCATTATATTACTTAGGCCTGAAATGGTTGTCGGTTGGTATCATTCTCACCCTGGATTTGGCTGCTGGCTCTCTGGTGTGGATATTAATACTCAACAGGTATTTGTAGCATATTTTGTAAAATAAACTTTGGATGTAAGAAATTCCCTTATGAAAGATTTTCACTTATAATGAATAAACGAAAATTCTTACTCGGTCAGATTTCAGCTTTGTATTTCGAATGCAATGAAATTTGGATTTTGTAAGTTTATGTGGCAGTCCTGATAATTTCATTTTATTCGAGGTAACTGTATATTGCAATAATACATTTCACTGCCCCCAACATGCAGTGTCAATAACTTAATATCTGTAGGTCGAAATTCAATACTTGCACATAAATTAATGCTAATTTCAGTATTTAATAACTAAATAACCTTCGGACTCAAATGATTTATTTGCATGTTCATTAGTCTTTTGAAGCCCTGAATGCTCGAGCTGTGGCAGTAGTTGTAGATCCGATCCAATCTGTTAAAGGAAAGGTACATGAATTTATTTAAAACTCTTTGCATATTTAGCTTCGATAATTTCGGTACATTTTTACCTTTCAAAGTTGATCGAAAGGTTTTACAAATTTGTTGATAATTTCTATTAAAAAAATTTATATTTTTATTTAGATAGCCTTAGTAACTATGATTTAAAGAAATAAATGCTAGATTATGCATTGTTTTGCGGTTTGCTTACAAACACTGTTCATCAAAATTAAAAAAAATTCGTTAATGGCAGTAAAATTTACAGATTTGGATTGAATTTTTTACATATTAAGCAAAGTAAAACAGAATTGAAATACTATGCTATGTAAATAAAGTGGCAGATTTTTAAACTTTTTCACAAGCTCAATAGTTTTCATTCCTGCTGAAGTACACAGGCAATTGGTGTAAATCTAAGAAAATCTTTTGTGGTTCCGGCACCAGCTAATAAAAGAATAATCTGTAACCCTAAAGAACCATTTCAGACTTGTTTATTTAGCCCTAACTGTTACAATGGTGAAATTATCGAAAAAAAATTAAAAATTAACATTTTTCGTATACTAGTCAGCTAAGGTTTATATATGTAGACTAGATTTTTATACTAGATTATGTACTAGGTTAACTATGACTTCGTTTCCATAAATTATTTTAAAACAATTCTGAGCGTGATAACAAGAAGTTTTTCATTTCTATTTAGTGAATTGTTGACAATGGAAATTGCCTTCTAACAAAAATTCTTTTGATCAATGAATTCCTTTCCTTTGTATTGGGTGTTATGTATCTTACATCATAAGTTGCTTACTTGACGTAAAGTTGAATATGATTTTTTTTATTGTAGGTGGTTATCGATTGTTTTCGATTGATAAATCCTCAGTCTATGATGTTGGGTCAAGAGCCTCGGCAAACTACTAGCAATGTTGGGCATTTAAATAAACCCAGCATACAAGCACTTATACACGGCTTAAATCGACATTATTACAGGTGCACCTTTGACACTTTACATCTTAGAGTGTAATTTTCAATATGAATAAGAATAGTTTTTACGGTAGTGCTTCTACTAAAACTATTCATGCTTTCTGCGGTAATACAGGACTTATCGAAACTGCAGGATTTGAATTTTGTAAGCAGTTTGAAAATGATAAATGAATCTCAGCAAAAAAATCATGCTATTGATTTCTTGAAGCTTTATCTGCGGATCGAGGGATTATTTCAGTATTTATTGAATAAATGACTAATAGTTCCTATTCGACTAGATATCATATTGACAACTGCTGTATGCATATGAGTACTGATTTTCAGTGTTCTAGAATAATATTTATGTTGAAGTAATATATTTAAATGTTCTATAAAGATTCAAAGATACTATTTATATTGAAGTATATTTACCAGTGAAATCATTCTGTCGTACAGCATCGTAATCGATTATCGAAAAAATGAATTGGAAGAGCAGATGCTGATGAACTTGCACCGTAGACAGTGGACAGATGGACTTGTAATGAAACGATTCGAGGATCACCAATTGGCTAACGAGAGCACAATTTCGGTATTTCTGTATGTATATGCAATAAATTTCGGATATAACAAATTATTCTTATAATGGCTAAATGAAAAAGTCAAATTATACCATATTCAGCTTCAGATTTTCGGATACAGTGAATTATGGATATAACAAACTAATTTACTGGTTTTGGCTGATTTGCTATATCCGAAATTTATTGTATTCGAAGAAAAAATTATATGTCTATCACGTGAACTATTACGTCCGGTACTTCCAACTTAAGGAGGTGTCCAAATATACAAGAGATGCAAACAATAGCAGCTTATAAATATTATCTAATATAAACTATGACATTCAAATATATTCCCTTCTATTCCAGCTGTTCATATGTTTATTTTTGATAGATGAAAAAGAGACCTTGAATGTCCATTTATTGAGGTTTTTGCTTATAATTATTCGTGGTTACAAATTTAGTGTCTAATGTAACAAGCTGTCCATCTATGAAAGGTAAATGAAGTACTGAAACTTCTCATAGTCTTGTCAACTGTCCAGCTTAATGAGGTGTCTGAATTTGGAGGTTGAACTAGATAAGAATTTGTACGTAATGTATATTTTATAGCTGCAATATAATTTTATTGCTCCCCCGGATCTTAAAAAGTTAGTACTCTTCCGGGTCTTTATCGTTTATAATTCTAGTCCGGAAAGCTAAAAATTTATTCCTCGAAAACTGCAAGTTCATTCTAAATTGATATCATATATATGTCAAGATAGTTTTTAACAAAAACAGTCAAGAATTTCTATGCACAATTTCATGTATGTTTTTCTGTACCGTTTTATCATTTTTGACTATGTTTATAGGATATGTTGAGACTTTCCAAGGAATATAACTTGAGAGTTGAAGAGGAAGAGGTGAAGTGCAAAAGATTGTGTGCACACATAAATTGTTACATTTAAATTTTTCGTTTCATTTTCGAATTGACAAGCTAATCCCTTATCTCACAAAGTCGTCATCTTTTTCTTAGGGTAAAACTACTGAGGAGCTTGCGATAATGCATGTTGGCAAGGTTGATCCCAAGCGTCATCTTGAGCAGCATGTGCTGGATTTAATGGCTTCTAACATTATACAGAGCCTAGGGACGATGCTTGACACAGTTGTATTTTAACAATATCAAATGCTAAAATTAGTGCAATACGACCTAAACAGAAAGTAGAATTTTTTTGCGTGTTGTAATAAATTTTTGTATGAAATGCACGTTAGTGGTATAATTAAATGTAAGGTATTTATCCATTATGACAGCATACATCAAGCAGAGCTTCATGTAGGCTTGATACAAGTCTCTAAACTTGTAAAATATATTTTAATATTAAGAAAGAAAAGTAAGCCGTTCAATTCGGCTAATTTTTACCGTAATTGCAGGATCTAAGATATATAATGTGCAGATCATCTGTGGCAGTGTGCAATCACCAAATTTTTACAAATTTTACTGTCCAATGACAAATGGGCAAATCCGACTTTGGCAATAAATATATCTGGTAAAATGGCATTGAATTGTAATTGCAATTGGCTGGCACGCCCTTATCATGAAGTTATTCTCATGTCTCATGAGCTCTCAATGCTGCCATGTCAGACCATTTCTTGAAGAGAGCATGAGTCTGGTCTGTGTTAAGAAATGCTAAGGAGGAAAAGGCATCGCAATGCTAGGATTGCAATGGTAAAATAAGATAATAATGATAAGGAATGAATTTCAAAGCAAACAGCAGGAAAAAGACAAATATAAGTATATTGTTATGAGAAATGAATTGTGACCTAACACTAACGTGCCATAGAACGTAATACTACAGAAACAGTGTTCATGTTAGGAACTAATTTGTTTACAACTATTAGTACTTAAGGGAATTACTCTCTTAAGAGTTATTCCATTTTAGCTGCATCATTTTGTGACTCTCCAGATGGATTGGCGTCGAGACCATGTTTGTTGTGTTGCTGAGTGTGTTTCTTATTCACTCTCAGCAACACAAATTATGATTGTATAATGTTACCATGCTTGTATAGCCTTTGTGTTCTTCTTGTCTGGTACATTCATAACAGTTCAACAGAGATTGTAAACTGTAGAATGAAGAAAAGTTAAGTTTCCGATCAAAGAAGATGAAGATCACATATGTTGCAGATGCAAATGCATTTTTGTATATGATGTCTTCAAAAATTTCCATTTACTGTAGTGTGTTATGACAGAACATAGAACTTGGTCATGAAAGTGTTTCAGTTGGGAAATAGTAAAATACCATTACAAACTTGGGATTTGAGGGAAGATGTAGTTTTTCACAAAATGTCTGCTAGAACTGTAGAAACGTAATGTGAACTGAAATATAGATGGATATAAAAAATATTATTATCTTAAACTGAAATAATAACAGCAACGATAGAAATCATTATGAGTTGTTATCATAGATACCTAGAAAACTGGATGAAAATTGATTTTGGCATAATTATCAGATGGTAGAATTCTGGACAAGTTTTATCATTTGCCGGACTTCAGTGCAAAAAATCTGTATTTGAACCAGTATTTTTAATTTGGTTATTTTTTATGTTATGCTGGTGGCAGCTTAAAGTATTTGGGATGCATGAGACTCTTCTTGCATTCTTCAACCAGTGGCAAGCGCTTAGTACCGAAAAGTACGTGAGGAGCACTACAGGATAGTTGTCAATGTATAGCCTAGAAATGATCGGATTGCAGCAAAAGAGAAGTCATAATGAAGCATCACTGACTGTCATTAGCATTACAGCTATCAATCCTTCAGCAAATATTACTGCATTTAAACTTAAAAGCTGGATTAAAGTTAAATGTTTTCTTATCACAGTTTATTATTGTGGTGCTGGTGAATTGGTAAGAATTTACGTATAATATCCATTTCAACACTAACTGAATGAATGAAAAAATTTAAATTTTACCTCTGAATGTTATTTGAAACTGAAAATGAAGGAAAGTGTAGATTCAGTAGCATTTGTTCTACTCGTTTTAAAGAATGCAATGGTAGTATAAGCACAGATACTAACATTTTTGAATGGCAAAAAAATCTATACTGAAAAACTGCACTAGAAAAGTAGCTCTGATGATAAAGAAAATGCTGATGGCATAATAAAAGTTGAATCTGAAACTGAAAACTGTGATTACTGACTCATCTGTGCAGCTTTAGGTTAGTTCCTACCATAAAACTTTAAGCAACTCAATAATGTTGGAATTCTGTGCTTAGCATGATCAAGCTGAGTGAAAGCTACTGAACTGCAACCGAAATGATTTGGAATGGGCATTAACCTCCTGAAAGTCTTCTTCAGAGCTTTAGCTTCAAGATAATTGTGCTTCTTGGAAATTTGCAGACTAACAGTATTTGAATAGAAAAAGAATTATATAATTGGCTCTTTTTTGCCTCCATTTAATTTTGCATTTTAGTGATAATAAGGAAGCCAAAATCCTGACGAATGAGTTTGGTAAAAAAATGTTATATTTTCGGGTTGGGGGGATGGAAATGGGACAGCAGATTAATTTGCTTATAAAAGGAAAAATTTCGTAACAGTAAAAATTATAACTTTGCACAACTTGGATTCTAATTTTGCTTCGCGACAGATAAAAAAATATCTCCTGTAGAGTTACCTTACTGCGAAAAGCATCGCTATCTCTGCCGAAGTTTTCTTTTTCTGGTGGTTTTGAAAAATTTATTGTTCACTATATATTATTATTTCAAGAACTCATGTCAAATGAAAATGGAGACACTACTGTCAGGAGAGCAGTCGATTTTGAATCTCTCGATCTCTACCAGCGCCTAGGGGTAAGGAGTTTTTGCAATTTATTCCGAAGATATAAAATTGTTTCCGTTCCTAATTACTTCGTGCACAAAAAATTAAAGCAACTCATTTTATTTTTTACCTCTTTGTCCTTATTTAGCTTAGAATAAAAATTTTATGGTTAGTTATTTGTTCTATTTTTCACTTTGCCAAAATCAGTGTAATTTTTCTATGTGAATTCAAAACAATGTCATATTTTTCGCTATTTACATTATAGAGCCAGTTTTTATTTTGCCTACAGTAACCTGATTCTTTAGAAATCTTATAATTACAGCATAAAATTGAACAGCACTAACACTCCACCCTTTTCGTATTCTATCGATGCAAGTTAAACTACTTTTGATCATGCATTTTCGCTAGTTTTGTGAATTTTTGTTCAACTTGGACGATAAAGGTCCTAATATGAAGTCAAGCATTACTGACAATATCTATTCAATGAACGTGTAGAGCTTATCTCTTTTGTTTGCATGTGGTAGAGCTTTGCAAGCATAATGTAAACCCACACATACTTGAACTAATAGTTACTAATTAAATCGTAAAGGAAGCTAATACTATTCACCGTATATCAACTTAATGTATGAATTGAATACAACTCGAAGTTTGCGGCTTGAAGTACTCAAATAAATGGAAATATTTGCTATAATACTTCAATATGAAAGATGTGTTGAAAATTGGAACTAATGAAATATGGTAAAAAGTCCAATGAAAAAGGACCTTTCAGGATTGTGAGATGGTGTTTTTTGGAAAATAGATTTATTTTTGTAAAATAAAATTTCTGAACTATAATTCTTCTAGATAAATATGCCCTTTGGCACTAGTACCCGAATATTCATATACAGATATAGTCGAATGTGATATAGATTGAACGCGTTGTTGATATTTTTTTAATTTTGTAGGTTGAACGGACAGCAAGTGTTGTTGAAATCAACAAGAGTTACAAAAAGGTAAAATTAGTAGAAATATTATTACCCTTCAGTTTTTTTTCCAAAAAAATATTTTTGAAGTTATTTGGGTCGATTTAAAGTCCCAGCCATTAAATTGAAGTTTTTGAGAATTGGAAAAACAACAAATATATCAGTTGATTTTCCATAAACTGATACTGCTAGTTACACCAAAATTCATCAGTTAATTGAATAAACCGGAATAAAGATATTAATATGCACCACCAAACTATATTGTAAAGCTATCAGGTAATAGATTATATAATTTAGTGGACCATCGATTTAAGGAATATCAGCTGTATAATGACTATACCATTTTCATTTATCGAAAATCTAATTTTTGCAAATGTATTTTCATTGAAAATCAGATTTTAGTACAATGTGGCAAAGCTGATGAAGAATTCACTGAAAGAGTAGAAAATGATTTTTAAGCCATTTCTTATCATTGAATTTTATGTTTTTTCCTTGATATTTCATCTTTTGTGCTTTTAAGAGTCTTTTTTAAATAGAAACTTATAGGTGTACAATAGATTTATTTTTAAGACCCGATCCCATGAAATTCCAATAGACAAATTTGAATGAAGTCACTCGACATTTGGACTTTTTCAAAGTAACAGACAGCATAACCTTTGATTGGGTCATATGATTTTTCATCCACCTTGATGCACATAAATCTCAATCAAAGGTGATTGAGATTTTTTTCGGTCTCAAGGTCACTTAATTTTAGATGTCCACGCTGTCCCCAAAATTATTTCTCAAAAGAAAGGTTGCAGTTGCAGTTGCAGTTGCAGTTATGGATATATAAGCAAAAAAACAATTTTTTCGAATAAATTTACACAATATCTAACGTGATCTTTTGTTAGAGACAAAATTCTGGGATTAAGGTAGAAATGCTTCTTCATTTGCCCAGCAACAGTGCAAAATTCATACTAAATGACTTGAGAGATCTGTCTGAATTTCACGGTTTTTTTAAGTTATATTAAAATATATTGATGAACTCCTAAAAATATCACGATTTGTGCAAATTATATAACTTTATGGGACAAGAAGGGTGTTATGTTCGGTTGAAGAGGATAGTTCCTACGTATTATTAGATATTGTTCTAGAACTTTTTTTAAATCTAGAACTTGAATGTGATGGCAATAAAGTTCAGTGCTTTTTATAAATTTTTAAGAATTATATATTTGAAATAACCTTTTGGCTGATGATGCTCTACAAAATTCTGAAGCTGAACTTGAAACTTTACCAGAATCAAATTTGTTAGATCTAAAGTTTACAGTTAATTATTTTCATTGGCGATTTGTAGCATATATGCCATTTGGGAACATATTATAGCAAAAGCAAATATTGTCCTTTCGAAAAGACTATTTTAAACCGTTTAAATAATTTTCTCTAAAGGGATTAACTTATAAATGAAAAAATTGTGCAGTATCGTCTTGAAAAAAGGTGCTTAAACTATTTATTAACTGTTCTAAATTTTGATTATAAAAATGAACTCTATGAAATAAAGATTCAAAATATGTTGATTTTTACCCTTTCAAAAGGCTATTCTCTATGATTAGTATAACACTGTTAACAATCAAATCTTCCTCTTACATTTATTCTATCTCTTGTACATACATATGAATGATAAAAGCTGAACTGTTTTTTAATCTAAATCATGAACCGAACAATGAACTGAACTGTGAACCGATAAAAATTCTACCTGTGTTTTGAATTTGATACCTCATAATCTTAAGTATGGATTTTTATCTTTACAGCTAATGGTGTTGCTTTTATTAGTTATCAAATTTTTTCTTAGCATTTGTGAATTCTCTTACGAATTAACGTATACATATTTATACCATTTTTTGCACAGCTTGCTCTTCAGTATCACCCTGACCGAAACTTTGGAAGTGCAGAAGCAGAAAGTGCCATCAAGGTAATCAATGAAGCCTACGAAGTCTTATCGGACCCCAACAAGCGCCGCCAATATGATCTTTCAAACGGTTCTCTTGATTCAATGAACCAAATTGACAGTCTAGGTATGTTTGTTATTGAGCATACTTGCTATAAGTGCATTAGTGACGATACAGAGTCTGAATGGACAAAAAAATACAGTAAAATTTGGATGTAATGAATCTTAGTTTACAACGAATACATGAAAAAGTTATAAGGTGAAAGTTCAACTACACGTACACATAGTTTTGGGAAAAATAAAATTTTTCTGTGGTTTCGATAGATTTTTGGAGCAAGGTGATATTTTATACATTCGCTATAAATGAGAATTTATTATAAGTGGATTCGTTATATTCAAATTTTGCTCTGTGTACTTATCTTTGTTGTTAAAAGGTTACACCAAGAGTTACTAGAAGAATAAACTTTACAATAAAATATAAATGAGAACATGTATTACATGTAGAGCCAAATTTTTTGGCGTGATGAATCTCATGGATAGAAAGGAATTGTAGAAAAAGAAAACAAAAAAGAGAGAATAAAGTGAAGAAAGAATTCCAGGACAATGTTTTCTTTGGGCTTAAGATTGTTCTAGAACTATATTCTTCAACTTACAAATTATTCAGAACAATATTCAAGATAAGTTTCTGTGACTGAACTTCAACACATGCTGCTAAACTATATAGAGTATAGTAAACTAGTCCATAATAATGTGAAATAGCAAAATCTTTAACATTATAGAGATCAATATATATATATATATATATTTGTATGTATTAGCCAATCATTGTGTTTCTTTGGTTGTCTAAAGCTGTCTAAACTTTTTTGGCCATGATGATTCTAACTTATTTAAAAAATCCTCGCTGCTACACAAAAAATTTCTCCCTAGCTTGGATGGACCTATAAGGCTTTAGGTTATAATGATTTTAAATAAGATAAAAATTTTGGGGTATACAAAATGTTCCTAGTATGTACACTACCGAAATTCTTTGCAAGGTTGGGTGTCTCTCAGATGAAATTTTTTTACTGGATTTCATTGGATGTTTTATATATTTATGAAATAGTAGAGACGGGAATGATATCAATATTAGATATTGCCTTTTATTTGTTAGCTTTACTTTTTGGGTAAAAAATTAGGTCACATCGACTCAGTAAGATATTGAAATATTTTCATGCATGAATCAATACAAAATGCATACATGCAGTGTAATTCATTCCAATTTTTTATTCGAAACTTCAAATTAATTCTAAAACTTGATACTTAAGCAATCAATGTGGAGAGTTTTCACTGCATATTTTTTTCGTTTTTGACTAGATATGGCTAATCTCGGACAACTTGGACGGGTGTTTGGAGCTATGGCTGGTAAAATGGGAATTCCGGTATGCATATAAGACTCAAATTTGTATTTAAAATTTTTCATTTCGAGTATTAAATTCCTACTAGTGCATCACAAAATTAGGCAAATTATATGATTTGGATTGATCTTAGACACTTGCATACATTATGATATATAATTTTTGTTATGATATGCCATTCATTTCATGCACACATATAAACTGATATATATGGATGTGTTCATAGATACTGTGTAAAATTCATGCATGAGTACAAACTAATGTTAGCATTTGATGTATACTTATATAGGAATATTTATCTAGGCTATGATAAGTATGTAGATACATGCTGATGTACATGAACATAAATTTTTTACAGATTCCTACTAGTATATCACAAGACACCCTGACCAAAGCCCAAGAAATATGCCAGAATGAACCAGGTTTGTGCGAAGATAACAAATTTTTAATGCCTCTTAAACTAGGCGTCACGTACAGGTAAAGCCATTTCTAATGAAAATGTTTACTAGAAAAATTAGCGAGTTTAAGCAAAATCACTGTGAAATTTTAGATCAACTTTGTCTCTTAATCTCAATAGAATTTTTATTTATTTTTTAAAAAAATTCAATTTTTCTTCTTTGCTCCACTGATGAATATGTACTGCCTATTTTGAACTTCATAATCCGAAGATGATAGTGCAGAATGCACTTCAAAATCATTCAAAACCTTTTGTACCTTTCAGAAACTATTCTAAACATGATCCTTCAACTAAAAAAAACTATTCATGAGCTAAATAATCACTATGGGTACGCGTGCATACATCTCTTCTGCAGTAATTTCAGATTTAACAAATTTGCTTTTAATGAATAACAACAAGAAAAATATCGTATTGCGTCCAAGTAGAGGTCTAGATTTTGGATATAGCAATATCTGGTTATAAAAAATTCATTTTTAATGATTTTTTACTTATAACAAGCTAAAAAGTTGTATTATTTCCATGTTGAACTTCAGGATTTCAAATGTAAATAATTTCGGATAGTGCATATTTATTTGGTGGTTCCGAGAAATTTGTTACACCCTATATTTAATATACATATGGGTGTACTGATTTCTGTACATTACTTGTGTGCACAGTGGCAATGTGAATAGGCAGCAGGGCTTATTTTATCTATTACGGGTATCTAAGGAAGTTTCGGATTTGGGCCTCGCGTTAAGATGCAGATCGTCAAACAAAAGCCGGTTTAAGTTAGTTGTGTTCGATTCCAAAGGTAGCGTTCGATACCAGGTACTATATTATTAAATGTATGCAAGTAACTATGTACAATTTATATATGGCTAAATGTGATATAAATTTGTACATGCATATAATGTAGATAATACCTAGTAGACTAGATATTATATAGACAACTACTCTGTATACTAGCTAGTGCATTGAGTGTTCTAAAACTATTCGTTTGTTTTAGCGTGATATTTGCTTCAAAGTAGGTAAACAAATTTCACATGTACTATTTCTGTTTTTATTCTTTGCGTCTATTCTGATCTATAGATACTTATCTGCGTAGCTCATAGAATGATAGCAGTACTTTGTAAGTTGAAATATCTGCATTGAATTAGATTAATATCTATCTGCATAAATTACTGTTAAAATAACTGTACTAATGTGAATTACTTGTGAACTGTGTACTATTATCTGCAAAGCAAAACTTTTGAATCTAGACTTGGTATATCAGCCATCCTTATTCATATGATGACTTGCAGTTTACTGACCGATAGGAGTAAGCTAATGATAATACATCATTTTGATTGGCTCTCATATGTTTTGTATGTTTTTTTAATCTCTCCTATCATTCTAACGTTTCATTTATGCTTTATACATGCATATTCCCATGTACATGGGAAATAGCTTATTTTCAATGTTGCTTACTGCAGGAGGAGTCCATTCGCTCAAGTGGTTGCACATCATGTACTATTTATTTCACCCCCTTTGAGGTATTTAAATGTACATAGATTTTTATGACCGGTTTTTCATGCAGCGCAAATCATTGCAATTTATTTTAAAAACACACTTTTTGATGTTTATTCTTTTTTGTATATTTTAAGATCTATTAAAAATTCTAAATAAGTAATGTTTCGTAAGTTTTTGTGTACTATCGCATGCATACAAAGTTTTTAGCTATATATGTACGTGCATGTGTTTTATTATGTATGTCTGTATGTACAAATTTAGTTATGTTACAATATCTTACTATATCAGATTAATATTAAGGCATAATTTGTTGCACGCATGTGAAAACGTATGTTAGAGCGCAGATGTGTGCGCTTTTAGTCATTTTGTAGAATCTTAATGTAAAATATCTAGTTACGCATTATTTCATCTATCAATCTATGTGTCTTTTTTTGTAGGTAGGTTATCTTGCTGATCGACTGCCGTTATCTTCTTCAGAAGATTCGGTTCCTCCAATTTTTCACCGTCTCAGCACCTTTCAGGTTAGTTATGAGTACAAATTAAGAGTCCCCCCCTCCTGTTACCATCTCCCATCCCCCAAAATAGTTATCGATTATTTTTATTCTTCTGTTTGGTATAGCTTGTTTTATGGAATTGCACTTTTTAGTTAACCAATCAAATCAATCAGTTTTTTAGAGTTGAATTTTGAAAGTCCTAAATCAGTTACATTAGTTTATACCCCTCCCCTCCCCCCCTCCCGCCTCCCAAAATAATGGCTTTTTTCAACAAAAGAACAGTTCATTTTATTCTTCTGTTTGTGAATTTTCGAAATACTTCTTTTTTAGTTAACCAATCCAAAGAGTCATATTATTTGTATACAGTACTGCAATTTTACTGAAAACAGTATTTTTTCTTTTTTTTGTACTTCTAGCTTACGCAAAGGCGTTTAGAGGCAGGAGATCATCTCGTCTGCGTGTACGGGGACAATTTTTTAAGAGGGGCTAACTTTTCTTTGACAGCAATTGCAATTTCACCAAAAACCGAAATTATTCAATGTGCTATGCAGCAAGCTGACCAAGCGTTGCTAACAAAAAGAGAAGAATTGCAAGCGTTTCAGGCAAGTTGGAAAAATTTTAAATTTTTTTTAAAGGAATAGAATGTTTGATTTATAGATTGAATCTAATGAGGCATTTCCATCTGCTTCGGTTTCTTAACTAGGAAATTCAAGGACAGAAGATTGCAAACAAGATAATGAAATGGAAGTAATTTCTTTTCCGAACCATACAAAACTTATTTTCAACTTTAAATTGCTTCAGAACAATATTTAAATAGTAATTTTTATAGCTGTACTTCAATAAAGGCTAATATGTATGTAGTAAACTAGTCTGTAACAGTACAGACTAGTTGACAATATATAATGAATAGCTAGCGCTATCTTTTGACATTATCAGTCTATACAGTAATCTTCGGATTAGATTTAAAAATTTGCTTTAAGCCAGTTTTTGCCAACAAGAAATAAACTGAAAATATTTTTCACAATTAGTACTATTCTTTCTATCTTCTCGGTAAACTTTCCACATTCGCTAAAGTTTCTACGCTGAAAAAAGTCCATGTGAAGTAATATCATGCAAAGATGCCCACATTGAGGAAGTATCTTTCTGTTACAGTTATATGCAACACTGTAGCTTTTGACCTCATGATCAGTTTCTTTTCCCTGGAGAGAAAATATCATAATTACTTTTGAGAAGTAAAAAAGTATCAAAAAGAGGAAGGATTTTAAACACAGCATAAAAAAGTCACTTTTGAAGTAAGATATGAATGGGCAAAATTATTCCTCGGTATTTTTCAGCTCGAATATGTACAATTGTGTAGAAAAGTCAAATTTCAGAACAATTTTTGAAGAATAGTTAAAAGATTCAAACTAATTCTGTAATGGCCTATTTTACGTTTTAATTTTGATTCTGGGAATAATGATTGGATATAATGAACTGTTCTATATGATAATGGTTTGACCTGGAAGATCTAAATAGAGCCTGAATATCTAAAATTGTTAGTTTTTACATTTCAGTCTGAATACATGGAAACTCGTAAAGCTTGGGAAGAAGTTCAAGCGAAGCTACAACGACATACAGAATCGGTCGATTGCATGATTTCACAGGTAAATTATTCAACGTAATTTATTTTTAATTGATTAGATTAAGAACTTGACCTAATAATATTAAGATTAGTATATTTAGTGTACAGAGGCAGAGGGGCAGTACAGAGAGAAGGTAGGAAAGACAGTGATAGTGCTCACAATGGTACAAAATTATAGTTCGACATACAATTTTTCTAGAAAACTGTTCTGTAACTACTTGCTCAATAAAGGCTAGTATACTATCCAGTGTACTATACGGGTCAGCAAAAATATAAACTAATACGTAGTTAACTATAGCTAGCAATATCTTAAAAAAAGGACAAAAAAGCTGTTTTATTATCCCAAGTGTAGAAATACCGAAACGTGAGGTTAAAAAGTAAAGTGCAGATGGCATAAATTTTTTTATCTCTTGGTTAAAAATTTTTCATGTAATTTCATTTTTTTGTTCTTTTTTCATTTGCTGCAACAAACTGTGCAATTATTGTATGCATCTTGCAGGAAAAAATGAAAGATGGCTTTTTGTTACAAAAATATTTGATATCGTAATGTTATCATATGTTCATAACAGATGGTGTTCTGTTTCGACTGAAAAGTTAGTATGAGGAAATAGAACAATTTTATTGTAATAGTTCGATTTGATACGATGCCCTTTAAAAATTCTATTTATTATTTAAAATATGGTGTTATTCGGATATATTGGACCAATTCTTAAAATTGGACGTATTTATTATTTATAATTACATTTCTAGGCATTGTCATTTTAATTAGAAATTAGTTTTTTAGAACTACTGCCACTGTGCAAGTGAAGAAGCAAAAGTATCAGCCTACTTGAATATGAATATTATTATAGAATCATTTTGTAATATTCTAGAGCACTAGTACATTAAGTTGTTGCTAATGATATCTGTAATTTACTAGGTATAGTCAATGAATCATCCAACAGGTACTTACAGTTAATAACATTGTTAATAACAGTAAATCGTTTTACACCGGTAGAAATTGGATTGCTTATGATTGATAATTCTTTTATGTATCTTTTTTGTAATTTGCTTGGTACAGCGTGAAGCAGCTTGCGATGAATTCTTGAGAATTTCTTTGGAAGAATGTGAACCTCCCGAAGAATCAGCCCGAAGGTAATTTGTTTATTTATGATAGTGGTATCAACTTTCTCCGAATATAATGCCTACTGAATTGTACACTCAATGAAGCTCAATAAATTAAAAACTTCCGATGGAGAATTTGAAAAGGCAATAAATGTTCAATCACTTGCTTTGATGATTTTTCGACTCCTAACACAATGCGTTAATTTTTATTGATGTCATATTTTAGAATAATTTCTGAAAGGTTGAAAAGATTAAAAATAATATAGCGACAATCGCTTCACTAGAACATATGACTATCCGAACTTCAACTTCCATGTTAAGCTAAGGTGGAAAATCAAGTCATGAGGAGCTATATGGCTCAGATGAAAAAATTTCAAATTTGATATGAGTTGTAATATTTTATTGCAAAGATAGACCAATGTCCATGAGAGAGATGCAATATGCGTCCAAGCTGATTCAATTTGAACATGAAAAGAGAATTATTTCTTATTGCATGCGAGACTCTAGGCTGATTGACTTTTGATACTTTTATATGAAACGTATAGCTTGTCGATAAAAATCGAAGTAGCTGCAATATTTTTTGAAAAGGCCCTTACAAAAATATCTTGAGTTCAACGAGATCGTGAAATCACTAGTTAGCCAATAAAATTACAATGTTATGGTACACACATGTCATCGAAAACTATTCTAAATTTTTAGCAATTTTGTTCAAAAGTCATATTGGACCTTTCATGGAACACGATGTGATTATAAAGTTACATTATTCAGACTGGGATGTGTTTTGTTCGAGTAGATTGTGAAAATGCAAATGCCTCAAGATTTTTCCGAGTTAGCATTTAAGAAATTCAAAATACCATTTATTTAGCTTTTAAAATCATCCTTTTCATTAATCCGAAACTGTTTTTACACATATATTCAGTGTAAATGTTCAGCAAGTGATGCGAAGCCGAGAAAGAGGGCCCCCAAATAGCTTCAACAAGGACTCAGGGGAGGCTGGCGTGCTTTCATATCCTGATACGGCGGAGATGACCTGGTCTCAATTCAGTCGGAGTATGGGGTCTCTTTTTGGTGGAAAGCGATAAGGATGAAAGTGAGATATATGTTTGTTTGAAAGTTAGCAGGCATTGAAAGCAGTAGGTGCTTCGATATTAACTGATTTTGATGAATATATTGTTTTTTTTTCAATTATTTGATTCGTAAAATATATGTCTATTTATGACAAAAAATCATTGATACTTTTACTAGATTCCTTGCCTTGAAAGCTTCAAACAATATCTTTTAATTCCATTTCATCTTATTTGGTCAATGGCTAACCAATCAGAACTTGAGTTTTGTGCAACCCTTGGCCGTCCAGTAATATATCAGGCCTACCAAATTGTCTCAATGAATTTTTGTTTGATCGCTTTGAAGCTAATCTAGTGAAAAATTGAGCACCTTTGAAGTTCAATATAGTTATTTCTTTGGGCTAGTTATATGTCTTGCACAATCTGCCCCAGTGTCTCTAAGATGCCTTAGCAAGACAGCATTTGTTTGATGATGCCGATTCAGACACTTTTTCAAATTCATCTGGCAAAAATAAGGATAATTATCAAAATTCAAGGATAATTAATATATTCAAGTTTAAAAATGATATCAACTACTACTGGGTTGACATGACTTACTTGAGACATCTCCCTTGTTGCGTGGCGATCGGCTTTTTACCACCTTCAACTTCATGCATCTTTTTGCATTCTAGAAATATAGATTTGAAAGGTTTTGCACCACATAAATTACAAATAAATTGCTGTATCCCTACATTTTTTACTGTAAGAATTTTGAACGTAAATTTATATCTTCATAAATTTAGATGGCCTTTTGTCTGTGAACACTTTGAGGTCAAGGTAGATATATGTATTATTTCATTTTCATATAAATTGGAGTAATGTAAAGTACTTTAAATGCAGGTTCTGTGTCGCTGATTGTTAGGAATCAATCCCCTTAGGGATTAATTCTTTTTTTATAGTTGCGATCAGTTTTCATTTATTACATTCCAAGTAAATTGGCTGCACAGATTCCAGTAGGGTTATGTATTTTGTTTTGATAGAGTTAGCTCACTTCTATCAACCCAATTAGTGCATGATAAACATACACATTTCTGTCACAGTTTCTTGTGTTCAGTTGTGTTTCACGTTTCTAACACTTATACACTTTATACTCTTTAGCAAATAGAACAAATAGTATAATGTGTGAAGACTTTGATTGGTCGTGTTATGCTTTCGACATCCATCAAATGCATTTACTCAACTAGCTGCCAGTTTCTTTGGCATATCAATTGGTCAAAACACTTTGAAAACCATACTATTTAGCAACAATTTTAACTAAAATATACAAATGACAGACTCAAAAATACTGAGCCACAACTTAACCATGACTTTTAAATGAAGAGCAGAGCATACCTTTGAACAGCCCCACTCTCCTCCTCCCCCAAAAATGACTTTGAGTCATATCTCCCAGATACTGCGCACTTATCAAGAAAAATTAAGATTTGTAAAAAATGAGCAAAGTTGGGCATTCTGACAGTATAATCGTTATAGAGTATGTTGATAACTATAGAAACATGCAGACAAAAATGACCAAAAAAACATTTTACCGGCATTTTTTCTTTATTTGCCAACATTGCAGATGAAGTCTGCTGTAATCAATAAGTTCAAGAAAGAAAGTTAGATGCCACTTGTTGGTACCATAGAAGTACTCTTCAAATAATAATGTAGCAATTTTTGTATCTTTTATACATTTTTTGACATAGATCTAAGTTCCAGTACGTTTTCATTTGATAACATTTGTTTGTGTGACAGGCAATGCTCTTGGAATATAGCAATTACTTTGCTTTAAGCATTTTTCCTACAATTTTTTGAAGTTATTTGACTAATTATTAATTTAGACAATTGTATACACTTTTTGATTGAGCCTTGTTCAGTAAAATTCACCATGAAAAGCTCCAATCACTTGAAACAGTTTACAAGCTTAAACATACCTAAAAGTATGAAAAATATAATATTATTTTTAGTAATGATGAAAAAATAGGAACATTGTCATAAGAACAGTAGGAAAAAATTGTATCAACTACTTATATTTATCAATACTACAAAATTTTATAAATGTAAGTTTAAGTAAAATGCCAGTGTGGCTAGATGCGCATTACTAATGTGCTCCTTGTAATATCTAAAAATGATATTTATACAGAGAGGAATTTTTTGAACAAATTTACTTTAAAAAAGTAGAAAGAAGTATTTTAGTAGTATAAGACAATTGCTGAAGCACAGTCAACTCTATCTGTTTATATATATAACAGTTGTATGTAGCAGCTGACATGTTACATGTAAGAGCCCAATGCTTCAAACATTCTATCCAAAGATCAGCCAAAAATCTTTCCATTTTAAGGTAAAGAGTATTTTTATCTGCTTTATTACAATGTCTTCATTACTATCATTGTAAAAACTCATAAAGTAATCAATTCATCTGTGAAGCATATGCTTGCATGAAGGAGAAGAAACAGCAAAACAAACAAGCAAAGAGGAATTTGCCAAAATATTCATTCCCTATTCTACATTTCTATGACAAGATTTAGATGCATTATCTATATTTATTTATCAAAGATTCATCTCCGCTGCATCTTCAAAAACTACTGGCTTTAATTACTTGATGGTTTCACTTTTTGAGGTTACCCTCTTTTCTGAACGAACTATCACAGCTTTTCTCAAAATCAATTCCACTTTTTACCATTGCAACTATTCTGCTTTTTTGCAGAGTTGTCACTGCCACTTTAATCAGGAGATACTGCTCACTTAATCCATGCTAACTAAAGATTTCTAATACACTTGTTGTTTTATTATCTTTTATTTGCCTTGTTTGCTTGCTTTTATTGTTCTCTTCAACAAGAATAGGTATACATTGTTTTAACAAATAGGTACTTAGACTTTGATGGAGGGCAGAGAACTCTAATTGCTTGTGCAGAACCTATTTAGAAGAAGCTTATGTGACTTGCTGAACAGTTGAAAAGTGATGAGATAATAAAAAAGTTTACAATTGTAGAAGGGCCAGTTCGAAATCCTTGATGCAAGTACAAATAATACAAAGTAGTCAGTAAAGATATCCGGTGAAATTTTGATTGGATTGTAAGTTCCCTTTAGGCCAATAGAATTTTCCTAGAAAAAAAATAATATATTGCTCCGGATTGTCCTGATAGAATAGTTGATAAAGTCAGTTCAACAGAATGGAACAAATATAAATAAATTGGTCTGGTGAAATATGATAGAACTCTGTGATGAAAAATGCAAACCAGAAAGAAAGCAGTTAAGTTGGTAAATGTAAGTTGATTGGTGGAAATGACAAAATTATAACTGGTCAACTAAATATGTCCAAATTTAGCCTATTCAAGTAAAAATGGCTAGTAGTACGGCTCAGGTAGGAATTGGATTAAGTTGTTAAAGTGTTTGAAATGGAATGCATAGGTAGCTTGTCTCCAATATAACACATATGTAGCTAGTTACCCCAAGTAGAACTATATTTTTGAAGAAAAAGATAAATTCAGACATTGTATACAAGTTATAACAGTGGTTGATACAGCAAATAATACTGATACGATTATCAAATAATTCTTCTCAAGGTCAGTGAATAAATTAGATTTCTATAAGAGCAAATGATTTACTTTTGTTAACCTAGGGTCTTTCCTTGCTGAATTCACTTTTTGCTGATTATTCAAATAAATATTCTAGTAGCGTTGCCATTATGTAAAGATATTTAGATACAAGAAGTATGATGATCAAAGAAAAAAGTCTTTAAATTTTTTGAATAAAGGTTTTGAAGGTTTTTTTTTGTCTTTGTTGCACTGTTTTCTTGAGGGATCAATTAAAATGAGCTATCTGAAAGTTATTCATCAAGCTGAATGAAACCAAATTCTGATGAACACAGTTGGAATTATTAATCATGTAATAAATGCTCTTTTTTAATTAGCTTCCATACGATTTAATGCATATTAAATCAATTTATCTCGCTTTTATTAGATTCGAAGATATTAGTAAGAAATCTATTTGAAAAAATAAAATTTAGTGACGCACATTTTAGTAGCGTACTCCGATAGCTTAGTACAAAAACTCTCTTATGATGTACACCATTACATTACTACAGGTAGTTTTCGATGCTTTACAACACTCAGGTATTGCAATGGAAACCGATTACAATGCTTCCTTCACTATCTGTTTATGCGCAAATGGTCTATGATAAACCGGGTGGCAACTTAAAACTGTTTAGCGATAAAAGTTCGTTTCAGCCTCATCGCTCTAACCTTGAATCTAATGCTTCCGAAACTTCAATTAATTATAGAGGACATCATCTCATTCGTGATGCGCTAAGAACTGGAAAAAGTACTGCAGTATTGGATGCTCTAAGGCATCTAGTGATATCTGGTGAAAATATTGATAGCAGAACACTTGAAGTATCCGTTTACTTTTGCATTCGACACAGTCATTGGAGCGTTGGTCTGGAAGCATTCGATTGCTTCCTAAGGTTAAAGGCAGTTGAAGATCACCTTCCTCCTCTCTCCACGTTTAAACTCATTATTCGTACCTTGCTCAACGCCAAGCAGTTAGAGAAGGCCGTTTACTTACTTTACATAGCACTCGGCTACGAAACTCAAACTTCTCTCAAATCGAAACTCGTTGCAGATGAATATCTCTGCAGTTTAGTTATTGATTTCTGTGCCAACTCTGGCAGAATGGACATTGCCGAAGCCGTTATTAGTACTATGGTGCTACAAAACATTAAGCTTGGAAACGTGTCTTTTTGCATAATGATAAAAGGATATGGTCGACAGCGTCGGTTGAGCATGATAAGTGCTATCTTAGAAACAATGCAAGCACAAAAAGTTTTACCTGATGTTGTAACGCTAAATGCTTTAATCGATGCATATGCACGCTGCGGCAATCTGTCTAGAGCACAAGGTTAGTAATAGCTACCATTATAGTTTTCATCCTTTTCACTCCTAGAATATTTTCATCTATGTTTCTCAGTAGCCATTTTGCTGATATCTTTCTAGTAAATATATAATTGAAATTATTTCTCGTAAAAACTTTCTGTTGAAAATGTAAAATATTGTCAAAATTTTTATGATTTCATGTGTGTTAAGGGGTTGTAAAGGCCATGGAATCTTCTTTTGGGGGCTCAGTAACTGGGGCAGTCTCGCCAAACACTCGTACTTACAATACTCTAATCAAGTGGCTTGGTGAGTCTATATTCTATATACTGCTCTCATATTTATTTCTAGTGCTTTTTCCACTACATTTGTCAAACAAACGTGCCACCTGCCTCTAAGTATAGTAAACTTGGATACAAAATTTTCGGGAATGCCAAGCGAATTTATTCTATCCGAAAATCTGAAGTTGATCATGGGCATGATATAACTTTTTTGTTTGTTCGTTAATAGAAAAATCTTGTGAAAAGTGAATAAATTATAGACATTGGGCGTAATTTTTATCTATATTAGGTAAGGAAGGACGACTCGATGAAGCATTTGATGTGCTTGAAAGTATGGAAAAGTATGGATGTGTTCCAAATGAAGTTTCAGCAAATTCTCTTGTAGAAGCCTGCGTGCGGTGTGGTGAATTGGACAGAGCATATCAGCTTCTCGCTACCACATCAAGTAAGCAACTCATTACCATATATGTTCTATTAATGCTGATCGTAAGCTTGTAGGCAATTTAAAGCTCCAGGCATTTTTAATTTCTATCGTATATATTTGTTAACCAGTAAAGATGTAGTATTGGCCACAAACTATTCTGAACCTTTTGGAAATTATTCTAAGCATGGCCTTTCATCATTAATGAGCTTATTATAGCCGAAGAGTCGTATTTGAGTTTTCATATACTTGATCATAAGTGACATGTTTCCGTCCTGAACCGGTCAAAATAATTAGGTGACAGACGCAAAGATATATGTTTCTTAAACAAACATGAATTTCCGACAATTCACTGTGAATTTCGAAATTAGAGATTAGCTATCACAGCCCAGCATCGTGATATGCTTATAGAAAATGAAGGGCATTATCGTGTTGAAATGTAGGTGGTGTTCTAGGGAAATTTTCAAAAAAGCATGATAAGCCTGCAGTTGAAGCTTTTACCTCGGTACTGGCTGGCTTTGCTGAAAAAGGTGACAAACGCGGAGCTTTCTCTGTATTTAAAGCAATGTCTAATGCTGGAGTTGAACCGAATCTTATCACTTACACGTCTCTCATCAACGCATGTATGAAATCTGGGGCAATTGAGGATGCTAGAAAGCTGTTGTTTGCTCTTGAGAGTAAAGGAAAAATCGATATGAATTTTAAGCCAAACGTGATTACTTACAATGCGTTTTTAACCGGATTATGTCGAGCAGAACAGGATGTTGTTGAAGATGAGCTTGAAGATACAGCTGAAGGTCAAGTTGAAGACAAATCTTCTCAAAAAGGCAGTGGCAGTACGGACAAAAGCAGGTTTGTAGTTTACTATTTCTTTTTTTCTAAATATTTCGAAATTTAGTTTGTATTTTACTTGAATTACTAAAAATTGGAGGAAATATTTATGTTCTAGAATTCTCCCTCGTTAATAGCAATTTCTCAGTTTCTTTCGTCAAGTGAAAGAGAAAAATACAATGATTGGTCCTATTTGCTGATGAACTTTTTAAATTGTAAAATTTAAATCAACTTCTTGCAAATTCAATTTGAAACCAGCCTGAAACAAGTATCTATTTCTTTAAAAATTTGTATTTTCAATAAGTTTTCTTAGTGCCTGAAAAACCTAACCATTCTAGATACGTACGGATGTGCACGTACCCCAGTGTAGCACGATGCTCTTATCGTGACTCAGCAATTAAGGAAATACTGAAAAGCTAGTCAATAAATTCAAATAGAACAGCAATTATTCTGTTAATCTAAAAAACACAAGATTTTATTGTGAGAACTAATAATTTTTACAATTTTTTTATTTATTATCTTCTTCACGGATCCAGAAGCATATTCATTGGTTGAATCCGTAGTCAAGAGGATTAGTTTAAATATTTTTTCAATTTTATTATTCTTTTCTTACAGTTCAACAAAATCATCTTTGCCGGGCCACATTCAAGAGGCACTTGAGCTTCTAGTACATATGCGTCACCTTAATGTCGCCCCTTCAGAGACCACTGTAAATATCGTACTAGACAGCATTATTAGTTTGAATCCACCAAGAATACAAGAAGCTCTAGCTGTGAAACAGTTAATGTTAAAATGGAACTTGATTCCCAATTCTATTACATATAGCATTCTGATTAAAGGGTATTCGAAAATTGGAAATTTCAAATTGGCAACGGAGTTATTCGATAACATGTTATCAGATAACAGAGTATACCCTGATGTTATTGTGTTAAACACATATCTTGATGCGTGCGTTCGTTGCGGAGAAATGTCTGCTGCCCTTTCGATACTTGCCCGTGCCTCTTCAAACTTCAATGACCAAAAAAAGAGCAAGTACCCCAACAATTTTGAAAATGACACTTTTATTCAAAGCGCAAATACCACATTATCAAATTCGAAATTTTTCAAAAGTGGTAAAAAAAATTCTGTGGAATTAAAAAATTTTGGAAACTTACTTATTTGTCCGAATACGATTTCGTACAGTACGGTAGTATTAGGACTTGCACAAGGAATAAATTTGTTTTCCGGGCGAAAAGCAATGGCCTTGTACTATGAAATGAGAGGTTACAATTTAATGCCGGATGAAATTTTAGTGGATAGGTTGCTACAGATATGCTGCAATTCTAGGGCTAGAAAAGGGGTGTTGACCCCTCAAGATGGCCTAAAAGTCCTGTCAGACCTTAAAACCCTGGGCTGGGATGCTGATTCGATAGCTAAAAGAGAGAAAGTGCTGAAATCAATGGTGCCTGCATTAAGTGAAGTTTGGAAAGAAAACGAAAAGGACGATGATAGTGACAGTAATACGAATGCTAGCAAGAGAATTTTTGACAAGTATGGGTGGAATTCAATGGATAGCAACTTTAAAATAATTTGAAACTGAATTCAATGGAATTCATTATGTAAATATATAGCAAGTATATTAAAGGTTTTTTTTTCATTGTGCTCAATTTCAGTATTATGAAGATTCTCAGTTTAATTATAGTATTTAGCACCCTGAATAATGAAATGGTATAATAGTAATATCACCTGTTACCAGATGATAATTCCTGCTATGTTGTCATTCTTACACTTAAGTTGCTAGGTTGCTGTGACTGTTGTTGAATCATCCCTGATGACGACATAACTGTTACTGGAAAGGCATAATTCCTGACATCATTGCTAATGGGGTTTATATGAATTAGCTTTCTTATCTTGTTACTGTAACTGAAAATGTATGGCATTATTATAGGCCATTTCGTTACTGATTTTAACTGATCACTTTACTCAATCGCATTTGAAAATGATACTGTACTTTTGATACTATTGAATCTAGGGTGTGTAGTAATCAAATTCGAGGTAGACTGAGTCAGATGTGGGGGTAGATTCAATATTTTACAAAATTCGGAGAATGGGGTGGCTGTTTTTTGATCGTTTAATGATAATACAAATGGAGATTGAGTTGAGTATCAATGCCTCGAATGGCAAGAATCCTAATAGTCTACCTAACGCCTACCAATGAAAAGGATGGATAATAAAAAAAATGTGCAAGTGTTTTCCATGAATCAATACTTTTAGTCCATTTTTTTCAAAAAAATTTTGATGCTCATGAGCTCATTTAGAACTAAAGAAAGGGTCATCACAGATAAGCTGACTTTGTAAGCTAGAAATATTCAAGTCTTTAAAAAATTATGATATTAACTAATGGAAATATTTACATGAAAATCTCGAACTATGTTGCATAAAAAAATGTGTTAATTAACATTAGAACATAGAACCTAAGGATTTTAACAAGATTATTTAAGCAATTCAATTAATTATTTATTCTTTTTGATGGGACTAATTTTCAAAGTTATACTCTAGAAATAATTTTATAATCTGAGATGTTGAAATTTTACAGCTGTAATTCAAGAGTTGAAGTAGTTGTGCACTAAAAAAATTCTCACCACTAGGATATAAGAAAGAATAAAATTCATTGTAAAAGAACTACAAAACGTATAAAAAAAAGAACAATTAAGCGTACAATGACAATGACAATGACAAAAAATTGTGTCAAAAAACTATATTAATAACAAAAGAAATAAATTTGATACTAGAAAGAACAAATTGTTCGTAAACATCTAATACTAAGGCAAGATTATTGCAGTGATGGTGCTTGACATTAAACTGCTCGCAATGTCTTCAATCAGAGCCTCGTCAAGCGATGAATAATCATATTGAATCGAGGCAGGAACGCATGTTTCAACTAAATTTTCAAAGTTGGTCCAGATGGCGGTGTTAATCTCTCCCATAAGGCAGTTTACGGTATAAGGATACTGATAATCTGCTGCCATGTGGTAATGATAGAAACCAAATGAGGAGTCAACGTGTCCATTGCACTCGTCTAGGTCTGCCGGCACAACGCCGTTGTCTCCGTAAGGGCCGTAAAGAGGAATTCCGTCAGCCATGAATCCAAATAAAGTGGAGTGCTCAGCTACCCCTGCTGCGTCAAATAAGCATTCATCAGGGACTTGAGCATGGTAATGATAATATCCGCCCGGCGCCGTGTGACCCTTACATTGATTGAACGTTTCAGCCTCAGTTACATAAGCATCTTCACTATCTTGGTCAGAGTTCCCGTAAATGGCGACACCATTGAACGAGACGCCAATTGCATCAAGAATAGGCTCAGTTACTCGAACTGATTTTTCAAGGTCTAGAAAAGCTCCAACGTATGCCGTTGGGGTCTGGCACACAACAGGATTGAGTGGAAATGTGTACACTGCGTCAAGATCGTACGGAAGGTCGGGCACAGTTTGAGATGTCCAGTCATAATGAGGGCAGCCAGATGTATGCACCATTCGGTATTCATCTAGAAGCTCGATGCTTAGAGAGAAATCTGATCCGTCTTCCGCGCAAACCGTTTCGGCATGCACAAAAAGATTCCGAAATCTGCATTGATATGCGAAGGATCCAATAATAATAAGAGAATGAATATATTTTGTGATCATAGTAAAAATGAAGTATGACAAATTATATGGTGCTTTTTGGTTTCAATATATCATAGAACTTTCTTCTGTTGAATTTTTTTGTCTCGAATTTTTACTTATTTATCGAATTTTCTTTTCTCGAATATTCATGAAAAAAAAGACGGGCCGAATATTTTTCACGAGTAAATTTCATGAATAAAAAATTTCTGCTTGTCTTTCCGCAATTGAACGCCGGGTCTTGATATGATGCAAACAAATTGCATGCTGCCTTAAAATCCAAACGGACTATGAATTTGGTGATATCTTAACTGCAATACTGCACAAATCAAGTATTGATAGAGGTAGTATTTTTCTGTGAACCTTCAATCTCTTCTCCATCCATCTTTGATTATGTGATGACTTCAAGCGTTTGCAGAAACTGAACTCCACAATAAAAGTTTCGTTTATTTAGTAATAAAGCCTGCTTTACAATGGATAGGTAATTTTTGAATGGACATCAACTATGGGTATAGGAATGAAAAAATTAGAACCCCTCAGAACTTACGCGTCTACTCCAGAATAATGATACCAACACTACTTTTAGTCTAGAATCTCAAGATTTCTTGTTTAAAAGTTTAAATATATGTATACTCAGTGGACACGATAATTTGTTATATTCTGGCAGATCTCCAAAAAACCATTGTAAAGCTTGAATGGCAACCAAATAGCATATAAATTTATACTTTGGCTCATTGCATTCAATACATTAACTTGCTTTGGACTTACGTGTCTTAATTTCATTTTCTGATTGTCTTGACAAGAATATTCCAAGGCAATTTTATCAGCATGCGTAATCTTTAAGTTCAAAACGGAACTCAAAATATATAATTAAATAGTGCAATTTCCAAATTTTCCAACTTGTTCTAAAACTACTTTTGAACTGCTATCATTGACAATTTTACAAATTTGGCTCCAATATAAAGTTATAAATAATTGTGAAATCATATGACATTTAACTGGTAATTGAAATAATCCTTTAAATAACTAATATCATTTCCACATATTCCTTTTAAAATGATACCACAAAAAATGGTTTTGACTTGTAGAAATCCAATATTTAATTTCACTAGTATTTTTTTGAGACTATTAAATTGAACAATTGTATTTAGTAACCAAGAACAAGTATACGCCTAGTACCAAACTTCCACTTGATAAAATTTGTTTAAAATACAATTTAAATGGGTGCTAAATTAGCAATTTTATATCTGTACTCTATAAAAGACTGTCATTAAATTTTTAACTGAATTTTTTGTTTATTTTATAAATTTTATTTCATCCTGATGAAAACTGACTTCTCCGGTAAAAGTTGCAATAAAATATCTCAAAGCACCTAAACTCATTCTATAGAATTATAGCCTACAAAGTTTTACTAACTACTGTCATTTTGGAAGTACATTTTATATTATTTCAGAAATTCTGATATTTAAGTGGAACTTTTTCTAAGTACTTGGGATTTGAATTGAATGTTTTTATGGTTGCATGAAAACTGTTCAGAAAAAAGTAAACTGCTTGGTACATTCACATAACACATGACAGTAGCAAACCAGAATCTACCAAATCCAAATGCATTTCAGTACTGTTATTTGTATTAAATAGTGCTAAAATTGTAAAATGTCAATGCCAACCACAAGTTAAAATGGTATTTAGTGCAAATATCATGAATTATACAAAGTGTACTTACTGAAATATCAGAAAAAAGAAGTAGATTATGCTGTAATACTATGACTGTAAAAATGATAGGAGATAATAATTTGACAAAACAAAACAAAAAATTACAGAAAAAAAGGAGCGATACAGTATAATAATAGTAAGTGCACAAAGATAGGTTAGTCAAGGTGCAAGGGTCTAAAATCTGTACATGCTATGTTACCCTAAAAGCAGCAATAGTGTTGTGAATGTGCAAGCAAAATAAGCAAGATTCAAAATTATATCAGCAAAAGAGTATATTGCATGCAAGCACAATTGCATTGCTAGAAGCAATGATACTTTACAGTAACACAAAAATCATAATTCTAGCCCATCACCACAGCCTAATATGCCAAAAATTTACTTGTCCCAAACCTTCTGTAGATTTCTGCAGCTATACAATGGAATTAATTACTTAAAGAGTTAATCCCTAACAAATAGAATTGATGAATGATGCATGAAAAAGTAATAAGAAATATATCAAGATAATAGCCAAGGCAACATTCTTTAATTAAATTCTTGAAACTGAAGTTTAATCTCTAAAACACCATTTTTTGTTTAACAAAACTGTATTGTAAGTTGCATGAAAGTAAAATCGAAGGTTTAGATTGGTAAATCATTTTCACATTGTATAACTCTCAAATACATGTGAAATTTTTAAAATCAGCTGTAGATTTAAATTTGTGGATTAAAAATTAGAACTTGTGTTTAAAGTGGTAAGCAATATCAAATAGAGAATATTGAATGGGAATAGTAACAGCAAGTAGAAATCTTAATGATGCAGGCACTGGGACAAATCATTTGAGGCAAAGTAAAGTCAGACTTGAGAATGAACAATTACCTGTCAGGAATTAATGTATATTATAAGTTAATTTCTATTTTCTGTTTTAGCTGCAGATATTCCTGTTTAGAACATTCTTTATTTTATGCTAGTTGTATTCTTGCTAAGTGTTTAGTCATCAAATAGATCTCAAATTGGTAATGCTGTGTTGGAGAAGTTGTTAGAAACTTGAATTGCAACAAAGCACAAGAAACTGTGACAAAAATATGTTTATATTTACCATGCACTAATTGTGTTGATAGGAGTGAGCTAATTCTATCAATGCAACAAAATATATAACCCTGCTGGCATTTGTGTAGCCAATTTACTTTGGATGTCATAAATGAAAACTGACCACAGCTGTAAAAATAGAATTAATCCCCAAGGGAGTTAATTCCTAACTGAAGAGCAATCACTTCTCACAACACGGCTTGAGATAGATACATCTTTTTCAGGTTGTTACTCTCTTGTATTATTCTGTCTTGCCTTTGTATTTCAACATAACCTCATTTGACTGGAAGTAAATGTTCTCTAGCCAGTTTATTCTCAAAAACTGTTTAACCTCAAGATATGTGGATGGTGGCTTTATAGGCATCAATTAAAATGTTCAAATACACAAACTATTATTAAGACAACAGTGAAAATCAACACATTAATGCTTCAGATATTTGAACATTCAGTTCAAGTATCTTTACAACAGGTCATGGATCCAATTATGGTGCTAAGAATTAACGTCCTAAAGTACTATTTCTGTTTGTAGCTGCGGTACAATTCAGAGATTCGTGCAACCATACAATTCAAGAGGATTTGTACAATTCTGATTTGAGGAGAGTCACTTTTGTAGAAGTTCAAGGAGAGTCACATTTGTAGAAGTTCAAGGAGAGTCACATAAGCAGAAGTTCAAGGAGAATTATACATTTTAAATTATTAGCTTGCATGTATTTTGCTGTGCTGACAGAATGTTCTCACTTCTATCAACGCAAATCATTGAATGCGACATATCTATACTAATCATTGTCCGTTTCTTTTTGTGTTCCAAATATTGCGTTCCTAATATATGGCCATCTTTAGGGAGTGGACTGGAACTAAAGTGGTATCAAAGTATATGTCATTTTGCAGAAACTATACTAGCCATAATACGCATATTTGGTATTCCAAATTCTCTAATTTATTTGACATATTTGTAGCATTTCAGATGTTAAGATTTCTGACGCTACTGCAAGTATTTGCAAACATTTGTTTTCTACACTAGCTTTTAAAACTGTTCACAAATTCTGTGTAACTGGTTATAGTATTGAACAACTTTTGACACTTGAATCATATATTGTTTGTTAAATCATAAAAAAATTTCACTGAGCCATCAATGAGTGTAACTGCAGAACTCTACTAAGACAAATAGACAGGGCAGTTTGCATGAAAGTAATCCTAATCCAATTTTATTGTGCAGACCATAGTTTTGACAAAACGGAGCTGACTTGAGATCCGTACTGGTCAGTTGAGCATTGACATAATGGCAAGATCTTACTTTTACTTAACTGTATAAATTTCTGACATTAGTAACTTAATAGTCATTACTTTCTTTTAACTTTTTTACAGCATTTTCTTTATAAAATTCCTATACCCTGTGATTTTGAACTTGGCATTGCTCTGAGCAAATTTGTACAGTTCTCTCTTTCACATCTTAGAATAATAGTAATTCTCAATTTTAAGAAGGCTAATAAGCACACATTTCAGTTGTCTTTATATTATTACAAAAAAAGCACATGTACAATCCCCTTTACATGCATGTGGTACTTTTTTTAACATTCTATGAAACGATTTACATAAATACATTCATATTATTTATGTATGGAATATAATAGTAGCTATTCACTTTATATTGAATAAGAAGCTTATTTTTTAAATTCATGATGTACAAGGGAAAATTGCATACATACCCTTGTTAAATACAGCAAATATCATGCTGACTCCAAGAATTTTCATAGCAGAATGGCTCATTGCAAATTGCATACATACCCTTGTTAAATACAGCAAATATCATGCTGACTCCAAGAATTTTCATAGCAGAATGGTTCATTGCAAATTGCAGATTTACGTGTTGTACCATAGTATGATGCAACAGTAATAAATTGGCACCCTGAACGTACGTCTGATGCGTACCAAGTTGGGTGGGCAATCACGAGCTAAAATTTTTTACAATCGCATTAAAATATTATACTTTTAAACCAAGGGAACTCCCGTAACAAAAATTTATTAGGAATAAAGTAACGATTCCCATATTCGTGAGAGTTATATTAATATTTTTTACCTCTAAATTATATAGTATTTGAAAAAAGCTATGCTTGAAAATTATAGCCTATGAAATTGAATCATTCGACAAATCAATTTGATAAGTTTGTATTTTTTGCGGTTATTTGAAGAGAATTAAAGTTCCACCGAAAGATAAAAAAGTTGCTTCTGAGATTTAGTTGACACTTGTGTGTTAACACAAAAATTTCAATCATAATTTTTCTCTATTGTTTGACTAATTATATTGCACTGGCACATTATTGATGGTTAATGTAATCGTAATTGAAGCACTGTCTAACATCAGGCAGCCTTGCTTCCATTCCTATTATATTAGTTTGTATAATAACAGTATGGCAATGCGTTGTCTAATTGGAATACATTTAGAATTTACAAAAAAAAAGAAAAAAAGAGCTACTGAAATGTTGGTATTAAAGACAAGGAATTAATTTCCTAGGAGAGTCTAAATGGTACTACAAAATTATAAGACTCTAAGGTAAGATTACTACAGTTACTGGACTTGATGTAGGGCTTGATGTTGGACTTTGAGTAATGTCATCAATCAGAGCCTCATCAAGTGATGAATAATCATA
>JAULBW010066674.1:0-16790 GCA_032358265.1 Vaucheria bursata
CATCGGACTACATACACACACACTTTAGGTACCTCTAATATACTATATTATTGTATCGTCTCCTCTTTCTCTCAACAGCAACATTTATTAGCATATCAATGTCTTGCAAATGTTCGCAATTGTCAGGAATTAACTTATATTGTAAGTTAATTTTTTTTTCTATTTATAGCTGCAGATATTCTTATTGGGAATATTCTTTATTTTTATGCTAGTCACATTCTCAATAAGTGGCTAGTCATACAACAGGTCAAAAATTAGTAATGTTGTGTTTAAGAAGTATAATCACTTCTCACAACACAGGTCAAGATATAGTGTATAATTGAGTTGTTGCTCTCTTATATTTTTGCCTGTTTTGTTGTACGTCCCAACAATAATACTTTTTATACTGGTGTGCATTATAAAACATTTATTGAACTAATTTGAAAGTGGATGAAGAAGTAGCCTACTTTTAGCAAATTTAAGAAAGATTTCTAAAGGTTTAAAATACTAAATCATAACTCTCAATCTTAATGCCAAGGCTATTCTCAAGAATTAAATGCGCATAGTGGCTTCTACTTGCTCTCTGTAGATCCATATAAATAGTGCATCAGTATATATTTTTGCAAGTTCAGTTAATTGCACAATATTTTTTGCTCTCCTTCAGCTTTGAAGCATCTCGTGTGCTTGGATTTCCTTATTGTTTTGTGAATATCTCATGCTGCATGTGAGCTTAGCATTATTTTACAATTATTTCTTGCTATTGGAATGTATCTATTTTGCTTCCAACTAACATCTTAGCTGTTCCAGGCATCTTTGTCCCACCTCCCTCTACTGCTCTTTGGTCACTTTTCTCTTGATACTCCCTCCATTGCACTTTGATCGTTTTCCCCTTTCTTCACTGCTCTTGGCTTATTTTTGCTGCTAAAAATAGGTTGAAAAAATTTCTACCAAATTGTTAATGTCACGAGGAACTCCAAAACTGTAGACTTCAAATTCGGACTACTTTAGCCAATGTAAATGGAATATTGCCTTAGACTAATCATATGCAGAATGAACTAATTATATATAAGAAAGTGTGGTCGCTTTGCGTAAAAAAATGCAATAAAATTGGAGATTAAGATCCTTCAATTTTGCTTATTTCATTTAAAATTTTTTTTTGTCTATATGCAACAGTAATTGTTGTCTGCGATGCTCCAAACTCGAAATACTAGATGATGTTAGACATTCTAAAAATTTCAACACAAAAATATGACTTTTGAACCTTAGAAATGTTCATGCTTAGATTTCTGAAGTCAGTCTACAATGAATGTTAGTCTTCTTTGCCTTAAGATACATGGCTATCAAATTTATAGGAGCATAGCAAAATTAGACATTGTTTCTATATTAATTTTTACATAGACAAGATCTCCTGAAATACAACATGGTCATTGGTAAAGATCAATAATGACATTTCAATATGATGTAGAGAAAGAAAATTTTTTTCAATACAAATAATGTATTACTTCATGATCGTTTCGCTTTTTTCTTTGAAGGAGTAGCTTTGCTATATTTGGATTCAATAGCACGCCTTTTCTCTTTCAGTCGTTCAATCTCATTTCTTCGTTTTCCTAAAAAAATAAAAATAAAAAGTTATTTCCAGAAAATGAGACTTGAGTCCATTAGTGAAGGTGAATATGATGATTCACAAGAAAGAAAACAGCTCATGTTAAGTGTGGAATTTAAGAAAAAGATGCATGACTGACCTATTCCATGCTGCATTTTGCCATACAGCCTCTTTGCTTTGTTCGACATCATAATTTTGGACATTTCATGCATTTCTTCTTTCTCAGTTGGAGGTTTAAGAATTTGTTTCGGAGTGCCATCTTCAATATGCTCAACCTCCAAAACAAAAAAATCATAAAACAAAGAAATGTAACAGAAAATAATCAAACCTACTTGTATAATATACACACATATATTATATTCTGTTCATTAGGAATAAATTTAAATTGTGGTAGAATATAATTCATTTAAGTCACATACTTTGTCCTCTGTTTCTTGTGATGACTTTTCTGACTCTGATTCCTGATCATTATTTTCACTTTTCTCGTCAGCCGACTTCTCACTGCTTTCACTCTCACTTGAAGATGCATCATTGAGTTCTTGTTCAACTTGAGGATCTTTTTTAGATGCATATGAAATTCCTTTGGCCTCCAACTCGATCTCTTTACCATACGCATCATCAGCACCATCAACCTTTAAAAGTTATTTTATTGAGAAAATTAAAAAAAAGATGGCTCAGTAGACAATTTATATACTCATTTTCAAAGTAAAAACTTGCAATTGATCAAGCAGCACAACAAAGTGCGCTTTGACACCACATACAAGATAACTGGTAAATATTTAATCTCCAAAATATTTCCCCTGGGGTTCATTATTTTACAGAAAACTTGAACAAAATCCGTATGCATAATACTGTTTTATTTGTGCAATTTTTCATAGGCCACATAAGTAACGCAAATTGGTGGAATCATATATTCAAATACAATGCAAAAAAATTCATAAATCGTACCAAAACATTAAATTTTACCCTTTTTCAAAATAAAGAAATTCATTGAAACAGAGTACTTTGATATCTGGAAAAAAACACAAGTAAAAATTACCTCCTCAATACTTGATGTATCATCTTCACTCTTTGACACACCAGATACACTAAGTAAAGACTTGAATGCTGTCTCTCTAGAAGCTGCTTTAAGTGAATTGAGCTCTTCCCTGTAGGCCGGCACATAACCCTCAGTATCATCTTCCACAAACGGACTGATAAAAATAAAAAATAGTGCAGCAGCTTAATATTTCATGATTTTTGGTAGATGAGTATAAAAATCATACAAACAAAAAAAATCTCAAGAAACAAAACTAGAAATTTATGACTTTATTAAATAATATATGTATATAATGTATCTGTAGTAAATTTCGAATATATCTATGAATAAATTAATTTTATCCAAAATCTAAAGCTAAAAATGGCACAGTACAATTTTTCATTTATTCATTTTAAGTGAAAATTTATTTATAAAGAATGAATTACATACAAACTAATCACATAGCATTTCAGTTAAAAGTTGTTAATATTTGTTAAAAATTACTCTGATCTGAAAACTATGAAAATTAATTTAAATTCTGTCTGTGTTCACTTTTAATTTAAAGCTATTTTCAAATTCTGACAAATCGATACAGCACGAATTTATAGGAAAAATATAGACTTCTGTAAAAAATCATCTGGTCATCTTTTCTATACATACTATTTTGTGACCTGTCCATTTAATCTAGATTGCTTTTTGATGGGTCGTTATGACCTGACCTTACCTTTAGATAATTTGGAGCATCGCCACCAAATAAATAATCATAAAGTGCATGTGTGCCTACAATAGATTGTCTTAAAATTTGATAAAAGAGCGTAAGATTCGTAGTATCGCCTAATTAAAATAGAAAATATTAAAAATTTTAGAATAAATCGAATAGAACGAATTTTCACGTAACACAAATAATAGTTAATTCATATTTTGTTCAAGTCCAACTGCAGATTTTCAGATGTAAAGAATTGATAGGGTAGCCTTAATGAATTTGTTATACCCAAAGTTCCCTGTAATTCATAAGTCGATGCATACATACAGGTATAAAGATATAAACCTGAGATGTGGTGGTAAGCTAACTCCTGGTTTATATCTCTCGACTGGAAGTCTAATACGAGCATTTATACTATCCAATACCCATTGAGGCTGAATCAATTCTCTATTCACATGTACATTTTCCTTTATATGTTCCAAAGGTCGGTCCACTATTTGATGAGTAATTGAACTATCATCAACAGTAGAGTTGCTGCCTAGTCCGTCCCATACTACTTTACCACCAAAACTTAAAATTATAAACTCCATCCAGTGTCGTGGCACCTCACGTCCTAAGAAAAACTTCAGACCCTAGAATAAAAGTTACGCTTAACTTCGTATATAAATTCACTTTTAAGTAATAATACTCTTTTTGCAAAAATTCTCTTGAGTTATATGCTGAATTTGCAGAAATATAGTTTAGATTTTTGTATGTAGCGAATGATGAACTAAGTTGTCATGATAGATTTATTCTATCCAAAGTTAACAAGCATGCATGTAAGTTTTAAAAAGGTAATGATGAATAACAATTTCAAAACAGTAGAGGACATGAAAGAGAATCAATCAATATTCTAAAACTATGCTATATTTTACATCGAATTTATTTACAAATCACTTCATATGAAATTATACCTTAAAAAGTTGTTTCCTGCGTTCATCTTCAAAATCATCATTCTTCAGTATATTTGATCCTTCTTCAGTTTGAGTCATGAAGGCAGCCTCCAATTCAGCACCTAACGTATCTAATTCCATGTCCTACATGTACAAATACAAAACAAATGGTAATTCAAAAAGATGGCACCACAGTTAAATCCTAGTTTAAACAAAGCAATAAAAAAATATGCGAGCAATAGTTTTATGAAAATGTAGTATAAGTATGTAGACAACAAGAAAGAGAAATTATGACTTCATTTTCTATCAAATATCTCACAATATTGCATTGAGTAGTAATTCATGCGCCTATAGTAAAGTTTATGATTTAAAATACCAAAATTTTTAATGTGAATAGAGAAATAATAACTTCCAAAGCTCATCAACTTCTGAGAAATGCATTCCTAACGATAAATGTCTCTTTTCAACTTATCGTAGAATAAAAAGTAGCACAAAAGGGTTCATTTTAGCTCTATTTCAAGGAGTGATATAAACCTCTTATAAAAACGCAGAATAGTGAAAAATCAAAGTTCTCAATAAATGAACAGAAACACATTCATTTAAAAAGATATTCTTCAAAAACATGACCATATTAGCATATGCATAGGTATACCTCATCATCATTTTCTAAATTATTTGCTTGTTCCATGTCAACTATTTCATGGATCTTCTCATCTAGCGTAGCGATTCTTTCTGCTGTAACTTTCAGCTCCTTCTTTTCAGATTTACTCAACTTTTTTTCCGTCTTTTCTTCCTAAAAGTTCAAATCAGACAACAAAACAATGTTATATGATATATTTGTAACATCTTTACACTGAACCTCAACAAATTTACATAACTACAAATTAATGATATCGTACATATTTCAATCGAATTGTATGTAAACACTTCTGCTGAATATTTAGCATTTCGGATAATTTCGTTGAAAATAAAAAAAAACTTATTATAAACGGATCAATCATGGCTACAATTATCCAACGAAAAAATCTCACTAAAGAATCCAATTTTGAACATCATTAATCAATATTCTCTATATCTCTATGACAAATTAGATTTATTTACTGTTACTTAGTCTGCATATAAATATCTTATAAATGTACAAACATTTAATACTGTTCCCACTGTAACCGAGGCATATTTAAACACATGTATAAGAAATAAACAAATTTTGCAATTTCATAAATCATTTTTACCTCAATCTTGTCATTTGGTACAGCAGATTCCATAGATTTATTCGATAGTGAAGAGGATTTTACAACTAATAAACCACCATCGACGTTCTCCAAATTTGTATCAAAAATTGGAGGATATCTTAAAAACAGGGTAGCAAAAATAAAAGTGTAAATATGCTGTTTTAAATACAAGAAATTTCCATGTCTTGTAAAAATACTAAGGATAAAGAATAACACATATATATATTGTACGATACATATAGGTTTACCTCAGATCAATATCGTTGTATAATTTGAACATAACGAACTTTAGAAACACTTGATAAAACTCCACGAATGTACCCATAATACGAAAATCAACATCCTATGAATAACAGAACCATAAGACAAATGCTAAGTGCAGGGAAATAACTCATTTTGGAAATAATTCGATACTTACTGTCAGAAGTATTTCAAAAGAGTATAAAATGGTATGAAATCTAAAAATTCTAGATTAGTTTTGACGATTAGAAAAAAAACTACTTTAAAATGAGTTCAATACGAAATATGGTTGAAAATCAATAATAAACTAAACAATGACCTAACTAAAATATATATCTTGTAGATCAAATTCGCATTTATCTACATTTATGGCAATTTTGATGATCGTATAAATTTCGCAAAGTATATATAGCTCTTACATGAGGGAAAGCAGTAGTAAACTGGTGTGGAACGATCCATGTAACGGGTAAACCCAAAACTTGTGCTTGAAGATATACACCTTTGATAGAAACAAATACTTTTGTAAGGCACTGAGATTTTGACACCCAAAATTGCCACTCTTTAGCTAATCGCCGACATGTTTCCATTCGTTCACTACTGCCGTGTTGAACCTGATTATATTCCCCCCAAAATATTGTTGAATAGATAAAGAAAAAGATCAACTCATAAAAAGCAAACATATTCATATTCCATAAATGCGCTTCCTTCCTGCACTTTGAACTTATCATTAGCATAGCAAGTAAAAATAAAGTGAAAAATATAAAAAATGAATCTGCATATTACCTGTGGTAACGCAGCAAATAAATGTATCATGCAGAGAGCATCATCTAAATCTCGAACTGCATCTATGAATCTGGGATATCTTTCTTTTACCAAGTGGTGAAGTGTATATGTAGGTTTGCTCCCCAAATATTTTCTTCTAGCCTCAGGCAAGTGTGTATTTGATGCCGTATTCCGCACCTATACATATACACATATGTTAAATTGAAATTTAAGTATTATGTAAGTACAAATAATTTGGGGGATTGATTTATAAACAAAACGCAAGCATGTAAAGTTCTAAAATTTTGTTCAATATTTGCAAAGTTTGTCATCAACTTTGCAAATAATTTTATTGCCAGTTATTAGCGACTTATGATTTACCTATATCGCATCGTATTTACATTCTTCACACTCTAAGTAATAACAAGAAGTTTTCTTTGCACATTTTTAGAGCTAACACTTCAAAATCTTAATCTTCTTGTGATTTATATTATTGATACTTTCACTATTCTAATTGATTCCATTGATCAATCTAACTCCATAGCGAAAAACTAAAAAATTATCATGCACGAAAATTTTTTCTACCTTTGCCAAAAACATCTTCAATTCTTGGAATTGATTGATAAGAGGTTCGTGCGAGAGAAATCTAATGTCTTTAAGGTGGTAATAGGTCTTATCACTGCCCATTTTTTTCTTCGGCGGATCACGAGGATATATTCCCTAAGAAAAATAAAAAAGAATGATTGAACATATTAAAATCAAGAAATATTTTAAATTTTGTACTAATAGCAATATTTTAAATTTTGCTCCCTTATATTTTATCTTGAATTTTTCTATATTTTAAAATCTCCAAAAATATTAAGCAAGTCAAATTAAACCCCAGTAAAAGTCTGACTGAACCAAATGAACCTAACATTAGATTCAAATTCCTATAATTTTAAAAGATGTTAGATGCTTGAAAATTTTTCTAGAAAGTAAAGGAAAAAACTGTTATTCACCAAATCTAGACTTAAAATATGAATCTTAAAACAGAGCCAATTAAAAAAGAGGTGGGCACAATTACACGGATGAAAATTGCATGAATTTGAATTTATTTTTCAGATGGGCTTTCAGATTAAGGCATATTTTTTATAGTGTAATTTTCTCAGAAGATATCATTTTTACGATGCCATTCTCCTTTCTCCACTCTGACAGAGTAAAATTACTTGGTTCTTAAAGTTACAGCTGCATTTTTAGAGACAATGCGATAGTACATGAAAGTGATTTTAAAAGAATAAGTATTTTATAATAATATTATATATAAATCAATCATCAATAAATTAACTATTGAACAGTTCAATTTAAATTGTTAAGAGATATCAATTTATGCACTAAAAAATTAATAAGAAGAAAGGCTAAGAATGAGACTTCCATTTTACCTTATAGTTCAATTTTTTAAAAGTTACAAGCTTTTCTTGTGATGAGGACGTTTTAGTTAGTAAACTATAACTGAATCAGCATCAGGAAACTCTGACAGATTTTAATTTCGCTCATAAGTTTAAGAATAATGATGTGAAGAAAAGTTGTCATCTACCTTCAAAATGCAAAGCCGTCGAAAATCTTTCAAGTTCAATCCCAATTTTTTCAGCACTTTCCCCCTTGTTGCGTAATTATTCGAATGCCCAAGCGTCCCTTTTCTCACTTCCTTGCCAAGGAGGCTGTTTTTTTTCTTTGATCCGGACAAGCATGATATTTTAACCTTGTGTGACTTCTTTTTACTTTTTTTTCCTTTAGCCACAATTTTTTGCTTTCCCATTGGAGCGATAGCTTGTATTATCGAGACGACGACTAAAATCTCACTTTATTGAGCCTTGCTAAAGTAATCGTATCAAGTTTTCTGTCAAAAAGATAAATTTAGGGCCAGAGTATTTTCAGCCGCAATTGACAACGTCAATTGCTTTATGTTTTGTGATCCAAACAAATTTCATAAATCAACTCATTGAAATTTGGCAACTGTAATTCAATCAAATCAAATCCGTCCATTAAAGATGAAAATTTTCCAGATTGCAAGATTCTTATTCAATGCAGAAGTAGTAACGACAGCGTTACTGGTCTTTGTGCCAACACAGTTGTTACTGGATACGATACTGACAGCAATAGCTTTAACGTTACTCTTACTGGCACAATACTGCATCATTCCAAAAATGATGTTATTTTTCTTAGAGATGTTGTTGGATGTATATAATCTTGACATTACTGTTACAGGAAATTTTATTCAACAGGTATAATCTTGATGTTATTGTTACTGGTGATTTTTCTGTTACTGATGATGGTACCGGACATGTTAGTGGACACATTCTAAAGATTCATTCATTGTAGCGAAAACAGCTTGCACAGTTCCATTAATTATCCAAAAACGTATTTTTACAAGTAGAATTTATTAAGCCAAGGCAAACAAAGTTGATAGTACCTTGCAATTTGAAAATATTGTATAGAAGGTAGATAAGAAAATTTTCTTATGCAGTTGCTTTGTTTACTTCTAACTAGTCTTTGTTAATCTGTATTAGCATTACATAAGAATCTATTCGAAGGCAATTTAATTATATCTACTCTGGCATACATATTTAGCTCCACGATTTAAAACGGTCCGTTTTGCATATTAGTTGAAGTTTACAATTAAATTAAAAAATTGTTGATTCCAGAACTTAAACAGTATGACAGTTAATTTTGATACCCCCATTGTTGTCTGAGCAGGACTGTAACGTCAGTTTGCCAACTATTATTGCCATCTGAGAATACAAAAAGTATTACATGGTTCAAAAACAGTTAAGCAAAAATGGTTGCAATTAAATTTATCCAAATACTAAATTACCCGTTCTGCAGCTACAAAGATTGCAATGGATTTGTAACAATCAATCTGGAACAAAAATATGCGTTGCATCTCAAATCTTAAAAACCCTATGAAAATATTTAATGAAACATTTCCTCAAAGCTTATTCAAAACAATATATACAGTAATTTTGTATAATATTCATTTTTAAATTAATTCAAATTAATAGCTAGAACCAATTGACTACTTACCAAATTTCTTATTTAGAATTTGAGATATAACTGCATCATTTTACTGAACAACGTTTATCTATTTAAGATGTTGAAAAAAATTTCTATTTGAGCTTTGTGTACAGTGACATTAAATATGTGAAAAGGATTGTAAAAAAGGTATTGAACTTGCAATCTTAAAATGAGAACATATTGAGCTATTTATGAAGACTAACCCTTTACTTTTGTCCATATTTTTGTATACATTTAGAATAAATTCATCCTAGCCCTCTAAGATTACTTTGCTTTGGAAAATTATTATAAAAATACCTCAAGCAATTAAAGATGCAACTAAATGCTGCTGATTTATTACTATGAGAACAATCTTAAAACAAAAGAGATTTAGAATCATCAATATTCCTTCAATCTTAACATCAAAAGGATCAGAGAAAATGTTTTTTACTTAGTTTAAGCACTGCTGAATGGTATAGAACAACGCATTTTTAAGTTCATTGTCAACACTCTATTAAATTTAACTATTATGGCACACTTATTTCCTTACCAAAACCTTTTATGAATTGAGTGTATTTTTGCATTTCTCTTCAGGATTAAAATAATTTTGCTGAAATTTTGAAAACACACATCCAAGATTGATTCAACCAAAAAGACAGTTATTTTTTGCTTTTATGCAACATATAAGGCAGCCAACTTGCATAAGATACAATGAAGGTATTGTGGAGGTAGAAAAGTTTAAATTGGGATGCGCAATGCCAAAGAAGTGCCATTTTATAACAAGATAAGAATAATATGTAAGACAAGCAAGTAAAAAAGGAATAAATGCTAAATAATTAGTTTCATAATAGTGTAAGCAAACATTAGACTGGCACCTGGAGAACCAGCAATGCCGACCGAATGATGGAAGTTGATAGAAGTAATGAATATCTTGAGTGGAAGTGATTTCATACAGACTACGTGAGAGTAATGTCAAATGCTGTGTAAAAAGATCTTCAGTAATTTGAAATTGCATAGCGATAATTACGTTATGACTTTTTGATAATTCCAAAAATTTTGCAGCATTTGAATGAATATAGAATAGTAATTGTTACATGGATTATTCTGTGGGACTGCAACAGTATATGCTGGCAGTGCTATCACGATAAAAGCAATGTAATAAGGTAACAACAACCGTCTTGTTGAAAAGAGCTATCACGATAAAAGCAATATAATAAGGTAACAACAACCGTCTTGTTGAAAAGAGCTATCACGATAAAAGCAATGTAGTAAGATAACAACAACTGTCATGTTGAAAAGAGCCAACTGTTCTAGAATGCAACTGGAAAAGAGACGCAATTGAATTTGCTTGAAAAATCAAATGTACCATGATGCCAAGATGAAATAACATGACTGCATGCTTATGCTGGAATTAGTCAGACAATAATGACAGTCTGGACATTTCATTGTCTTTACCGCATTTCAATTTTTTTAATCGAATATATATATCAGTACTAAAATTTGGTTGCTATTACTTACATGAATAAAAAACGAAAAAAATATAATCCGGATAATATTTTTCATTTGTCTTTTACTGTATAACAATTGACTGCTAGAGATACGCAGTTCTTTCATATTGCATATTGATACTAAGCAAGTAAAATAAGATTAAGCCATCACTATACATATCATCTCCAGTTTTATGCAGTCAATTTTAAGCTAACATCTTGAGTTACTCTTCTGAGTTAGCAGAATTGGTTCGCAAAAAAATTACAAAATAATTTGGAAGGTTACTTACTATCCGCCACTTAAAGATACGAAATACTGGAAAACATCAAAATTTTTGAACTCATGAGTGCTTTTCTTAGTGAAATTTTAGTGGTCAAATGATCAAGTTTTGGTGCAATTTTTGTAGTAAAATGAATAAATTGTAAACACAGTTTTAGCTGCTAAATAATCGAGTTTTAGCTGCTAAATAATCGAGTTTTAGTGCAAATTTAGTTGTAAAAAGAAAGCAAGTAAGAAAATTCGGAAAAAAAATCTATTTCTTTATCAGCCTATTTACTTTAGGTTCATGATTTTAGCTCGTGTTATTGTTCATTTTTAATTTTTTCGATGCAATCTTTTTCTTTGAGTTCTTCTTGCTCTATTTCTAGTTTTGCACTTTTGATAAACATTTTTATTTCATCAGCTACTTGTGGAAATTTGTAATTGTTGGATCCAAATGGGACGAGTTCATTGTACAACAAAAATGGGAAAGAATTGAGGAATAGCGGGCTCTTTGCCTTGAAATATTTGTACAAAGGTCACTGAATTTGGATGCCCACTAAGAAATTTGCCATTATTGCAATAGATAATTATTGCTTTCAACTACATTTTGGTGTGCAAATATATATCAAAATTGAAATAGCCATAGCTGATATTCCAATATTCAACCTTATAACATTGCATCCAGGTTTTTGGAATTACAGAAAAAGCTGATCCAACTTTTCAATCTCTCTTCCCGATAACTATAGTTCTCGACAAAAATTGAATGTAAATATTCTAAAGCACATTCAACATTATCATAAAGAATAATATATATAAGAAGATCCCCGCACTCTTTATAAACCAGTTCCTACGGCTTATGTACATCTGAGTTTTTCCAAGTGATATATAAAAGGCTGCATAAGATGGAAATATCGTTTGACTACTTTAGAGTTGAGACAGATACATTCATAATCAAGTAAAACAGATACTGCTCAAAACATTTCACAATATACCAGATCTTTTTTCCAGCTAGTAAAATGTACACGCATGGAATGTGCTTTTCAGATAGTCCACCAAATATCGTAAATATAAGTTACTGATCAAAGGGTTTTAGTACTATTTTAAATGCTCGATTGATAAATGTTGAGACTGATCTCTTAGAAGTTTAAGAATATCATAGGTGACCCATAGGAGTATTTTTCAAATGTTTTATGAATATTTCGATGTATATATTCTGAAAAATTTTCAGCCATCAATTCTCTCAATATGAAGATATTCTTGAACAAACATCAGCTACTTTATGTCAACGATTCTTCTTGGTAATCTCATATAAACTCTTACCTCCGGCCGAGAAGGAAACATAAAATGCATCCTTAATATTTTTCGGGAATTTTAATCGCCTTTATAAATTGCATCTGATGCAAGTGTGAAATTTATGTAAAGATCTTCTATCAGTGGCTCAATGTACCCGTTCATTTTGTCCTTGGAGACCAGTGCCAAATCAATGCATGAAATTTTATTTTTGCAAGCATGCGGATGATTGCGTTTGATCAATGTCCGATCAATTTTAATATTGATGTGAGCTCTGCAATTTTCTCCGTAATAGATGTACCTCATGTACTTAATTTGCTTTGCTCCAACATTTTTATGGCTGCCATTAGATTTATATTTGAATCTGCAATGGTTCTTTTTTTCTAGTTGATAGTTACGGCTAACTTAGTGGAAAGTTTGTGGTCAGGCAAAAGATGAAATTTCCTGGAAAAAAACCATTTGAACTAAAAAAAAAGTGCATTTCAGGTATAGTGCATCTTGAGTATTTGATTTTAGAGTCTTTTAGTAATGCTAAGTTTTTCCACAAAAAAACTACAAAAAAACAGAAAAATTTACAAATATTAAAAAATTTACAAAAATGAAAAAAATTACAAATATTTCATTGCAACAAAATTGAACGCAGCTTGTGTGATATTTATCTTCGCGTCAAAGGCAAAAGGTAAAAAGGCAGAGCTTGCCATCTCTGGCAGTAATGGTTTCTTGGATTGTTGTGAATTCGGGAAGACGGGCGAATATGCGAAATGTGAAGGTAATGCTATTGCAAGCAGTGCCGAACAAGGGTGAAATTGGCGATACCATTGATGTAAGTGCGAAAGACATTATACTGAGTGTAGCTGCTCAGTATTAGCAAGGATATTTTATTAGACGAGGGATTAATGTTTGCTTGTATGTGATTCAAAAAAAGTTTTGCATTTGACACAATAAAATTTCAACCTGATCTGTGCATAATTTCATCATAATTTTTTATTAGATAATATTTATATATTTACTGCTCGATATTCATCACCTATGCAAATTCTCATAATAGTCTATACGAACTGCGGTAGCAAATTATTTAACTCTATTGGGATTGCTATACGCCATGTCTGTCTTTGATCCTGAAATAGAATACACTTATATTTGTTAGTGACAAAATCTGCTGGAAGCCTGGAATGATACATGTATATTTTGGTTATATATTGGTTTATATTTAGGTTAAGCCTGGATTTGCCCGGAATTATTTATATCCAACAGGTCGTGCAGTCTATGCTACTCCAGAAAACATTGAAAAGTACAGTGGTTTAAAGCAATCGATTATTGAATCAAACAAAGCAATCAAAGATCAAGCAGAAATGGAGAAAAGGATGAATGCAACTGAAATTTTGAAACGGCTTGAAATTGAGAACAAACAGAAGGCATGTACACATTTTCTATCATTTTGGAGGCTGATAAGAATCAGCGAACATACTCAAATTATTTCACTAATATTTTTATATGCAACTATTCATTATTTTTTCAGTTTTATGTGGAATAGAGCATATCATGAAGTTTGCTTTATTTGTAGTGTCATTCAAACCTTAACGAGTATAGAGATAGTTAAACCAAGAAATCTATATTTTAATATTATTATTCATACATTTATAAAAGAGTGAAAAACAATTGCTTAATTCCAATGTGGATCAGATGCTAGTTCATAACCTAAAATAATATAATCTTGACCTTACTTTTATGGAGCATGTTTCTGGACAGTACCTCTGATAACATTCCGTTATTTGCAATTTAACTTACTTCCAGTAATGTTCCAATAAATTCCAAAGGTGTGGAATATTGATTTTTACAAAAATATGCAATATTTAATTATCTTTTAAATAATTTTTGAATTATTGCATGATGCTTCGGCCATGACCATTTTTCTTGTTCACGTGAAAAGTAAGTTAATTTTATTTTAATTTTTTAAAATATTATGATCTAAAAATAAAATTGAATTCTGATTAATAGTCATTTGGTTGTTTCACTTAGAAAAAGAAAATTGTAATTGCAGTTTTTTTAATATTATATCTTATCACAGGAAGCAGCTCTTCAAGATGAGCTGACACGTACTGGGCTTAACTCGGTGTAAATAAATATTCAATCTTTCTTCACTTCATTTTTTCATTAACATTATACTTGTTGAATTTTCATTTTTTACTCAAAATTTGAGTGATAATGTTGAGATATGTATTTAGTCTTCCAATGCTTATTAATAACTTAACTAGTAGAGTGTAGAAGTAATGCATTCAATTTGTTGAAATTAGAGCACATTTGTTGCTAGAAATGAAAATATTTATGTTAATATTATGCATAGAAAGAAATCAAAGATATTTTGACATTTTTAATGCTTTTTGGCCAAGATAACATTGATTTATGTAGATAATTTTAATTGGGTAGTACATTAACATGATATACAGAATTTTTTGTGTATTCTACTAACATAATACATAGCTTAAATATACAAGTCTTTGCCGATTTAAATGTACTTACCAATGCTATGTAGTGTAGTAAAATATAAATATATTGGTTTTGCATGTAAACTTAAAAACTAGCTTAATTGAACACATGACCAAGCAAGCAGTGCTTTGAAAGTACCACATTACAATAACCATTTTGAAGCATTAATATTCTTTCTCATATTTATCATTCGATGTGTTGAAAGGTATCATATTACAGTACAAGCATCAGAACCTTGCAACCTGATTGATTGGTTTCTTGACCCGACTTAACCCTTATTAGAGTTAATAAACCTGACCAAACCAGGCAGATTGAATTAGTGACCTGACCCAACAGCCAAGATTTTTCATATAACCCAGAATCAGTTATTCATCTGACATTCTCATTATAATTTTATAAACAATAAGAGGCAAAGTCTATTTTAAGCCGATTTGTACGGTAATCAATGATATTGCAGCTACATTACAAAAAAATTTGGAAGTGTTAATGTTTTATGAAGTTATAATGACACAGTCGAATTTAACGTATGCACAAGTTATATTAAAAAGTAGATATATTAATGTTGAATTTACTAGTAATTGATCATAAACTTTGCCTCAATGCAAAGTTTTTGTTCATATTTAAAAAATTTTGTATCCTGCAATTTTAGTTGTATTTCAAAGGAAGTTAATAGATTGTCGAATTTCCATTATAAGTGTTTGGTGATAAAACATATCGACTTCCCATTATAGATGCTTGATAGGACATAGTTAAGCCTCTTGAAGCACACATCAATCAATTTTTTGGTTAACATATACCATAACTTGTTCCATCGATTGACATCGTTTTTCAGGGAAATCTTCAAAGACTTTAAGTTCATCAGCTGTGAGTAGCCATGTGAAAATCATTATTAATGCAGCTGATTTTCTAACTGTGAATTTTTGGATTATTAATAATGAATCCCATCTCGACCTTGATCTAATTATAGTTATCAAAATTGGTACAGCTTGTTTGTATATTTCGACATAGTTAAGTCGTTCAAACACTGCATGCAATTTTACTAAAATCAAAATACTGATCGAGTATTTAGTCAATATCCATAGTACACATGAATAAGTTTGGATACATAAAAATTAAGTTTTTCCGTTAAAAAAAATGAGAATCCCATGTCTTTCCAAATCTTGTAGATATCAAAGGTGTATAGATGTAATTTACTCTCCAATACACAAAAAAAAGCTTCTATTGTATGGTTACCTATAAACCTAATAGAATGAGCTCAAGAATTACATTACACTCTGTAGAATAGTGATTCATTGGTACTTAATGCCATTTAGTAAAAATAATCGAAGCTGCGTGACGCAATGCCTGACTATTGAGATTTTCAAACATGTGAAACAATTTCATTGCTATTTGATTTGTTAAAAATGTTCAAGTTTAGTGCAAAATAAATGTAAATTTGGCAGAAGCGAGAAAGTTAATGTAGCGTAAGATCAGTATATATTTTTACAAAGAATTGTCAAACTCCTTACGCAATCAAATTACAATTTCACATTCCACCACGAAGACGGAGCACAAGGTGCAAAGTAGACTCCTTCTGGATATTGTAGTCGCTCAGGGTACGACCGTCCTCGAGCTGCTTACCGGCGAAGATCAGGCGCTGCTGATCAGGGGGAATCCCTTCCTTATCCTGAATCTTCTGCTTGACGTTATCGATGGTATCAGACGGCTCCACGTCTAGCGTGATGGTCTTCCCGGTAAGAGTCTTGACGAAGATCTGCATCCCACC
>JAULBW010066674.1:16890-74694 GCA_032358265.1 Vaucheria bursata
CGGAGCACGAGGTGCAAGGTAGACTCCTTCTGGATATTGTAGTCGCTCAGGGTACGACCGTCCTCGAGCTGCTTACCTGCGAAGATCAGGCGCTGCTGATCAGGGGGAATCCCTTCCTTATCCTGAATCTTCTGCTTGACGTTGTCGATGGTATCAGACGGCTCCACGTCTAGCGTGATGGTCTTCCCGGTAAGAGTCTTGACGAAGATCTGCATCCCACCGCGGAGACGGAGCACGAGGTGCAAGGTAGACTCCTTCTGGATATTGTAGTCGCTCAGGGTACGACCGTCCTCGAGCTGCTTACCTGCGAAGATCAGGCGCTGCTGATCAGGGGGAATCCCTTCCTTATCCTGAATCTTCTGCTTGACGTTGTCGATGGTATCAGATGGCTCCACGTCTAGCGTGATGGTCTTTCCGGTAAGAGTCTTGACGAAGATCTGCATATTTTCTGTGCGACAGAGATAGAGATAGGTTAATAAATCATTCTTCAATCGTAGGGAAATTGTCCACTCGCAATGCAACAAGGAAGAGACCTTACCTTGAGGGTATTGAGGTAGAGCGAGTTTTTATTTTTGAAATGTTTTACAACAGTTTGAAGTAATGAATGAATAATGAAATTGAATTGATTAAGTTTTCTATTCTCGTTTGAAATCCCGAAGAAGAATTTTCTGATAATATATTCTAGAAAGTCCATATGCATTCTCCCGAGATCAAATAAACTAAAATTAAATCGGGGCCTAATTGAATGTAAAATTTTATGTTTTTCAGTAAACAAGATGTATACGATGTCATATAAAAATCTTCCACAGTTGCCAATAATTTCATGTCTTTCCTCAATCGGCATTCGTATAAGCTAGTAGTATCTGTGTCATATCAGTGCCAATACTGTAGGACTTTAGGAACAAAGTCAAAGGATAGTTCTCGTACTGGTCCTCTTTTAAAGGTTGTACCACACAATATTTTTTATATTATCCAGCAAAACACAAACCTTAACTATCTTTGAATTTGTACATGTATAGTTTATTGATAAAGTTCGTATAAGAACTACAGGTGGGAAGGGTGGCGATGGATGCGTTTCTTTTGAATGTAAGCTCAATTTTTGGTCTTAAAATGTATACCTCAAATTCTTGCAACAAGTTTAAAAATTCGTCGAAGATCAGATTTTAATTACTTTTTATATTTACCTCCGATAATTCAAATTCTCATTTTTTTTACTTGGAATGTAAGTAGATTTTATGAACATTTTTTGTGCTTTCTAAGATATTGGCCCTGTGTTAATAGAAAAAATGGAATGTGACTATTATTGTACATTAACCAGTTTTTATAGTTTAGCACTTCTACATCAATATAAACTCAATGCCTAATACATATTTTTTCTAAGCAATGAAATTTGGAAACAAAGATCATTTTCAGTATACTCTAACTATTCAGTATTTGTTTAGAGGTACCATTTTATTTAAATTTATCAAGATTTATTGGACAGATTATGGGTCGCCGAAAAATCTTCTCCTTTGTTTTAATTTTAGATTGAAAAAATAGCTGCATAGTAGCTTTATAAAACAGAACTGGAAGGTACAGGTCGTAAATTGTTGAGTAAATGTAATTCTTACTTGTAAGCATTCATTCTTTTCAACTATTTATATTTCGGTAATGCTTATGTGTAGCTCATGATGGCCCAGGATCAAAACGCCCATCTGGAGGTCACGGTGGTGCAGGCGGAAATGTATATATTGTTGCAGATAAACGATTAAGGTAAATTATGTTAATATATGTAAAGAGTCATTTGAGTCTATAACCTTGTTTTCAGATATCACCATTTTAAAACTTTTTTAGGGTTACAGAAATGATAATTTATCAATTTTAAGCTCATTGAATATGAACTTGGCTGAAAAATTTAGCGGAAGTTTATTAAACTGAAATCTATCATAATCTTAGAATATGCTGAAGCATCACCACACTATATCCTCTCATACTTATCTTCCTGGGGACCCTATTTGGGCCTTACTTTCCAGGTTTTCTTCCAGATTGTATTTAGAAGATGGTCGAAATCATGATGAGGTTCGGGATGATTTCCTATGCTTATGATTTTTCTTATTTGTAAATTAGGATTTAAACTTCATATTTATGATAAAGATTCCTTTTCTAGTGGTACAATGGAACTAAGAATTATTTAGTATTGCATGTCTTTCTAATTACTTTCTTATTTTTAAAATCTTAAAACACAGTCGTTTGTCATTATTCATTATATCAGGAGCCTGAATTTTGAGCAGCATCACTATAATGCTGCGCATGGTGCAAATGGTGGTGCATCTGGTAGGAAAGGAAAACGAGGAGAGAATCGATATCTCAGAGTACCTTGTGGAACTGTCGTGACTGAGATTCGAACTCAGGTATAACATGTTCATAACTAACAAATGTGCTCCAAATGGCATGTACAAGGGTGTTAGATTGCACAGAGGAATTATTTGGATACATGTACAGAAAGCAGAAAGCTCATAGAGGAATATTTTGCTATGATAAAGTATGTTTAAAGGTTTTCGGCATGCAAAGAAAGTGTTTGCAAACGTTTGTAAAGGAATTGTTTGACAAAAATAATTCCTTCGCCTCTTTCTGAGGTGTGCAGACTCTGCTTCTACACATCTTCACCAGTATCAGGCATATCACTTCGGTTTTGATTTGCAGACCAGCAAAAGATATCACAGCCAATGTATAGATACCAAAAAAGAATTCATATTTTAAGTGTTCAAATCAATCGATTTCATTCAACTTTAATCGATGGATATTCTTATGACAGTATTTTTCTGATACTCATTTTTATCATGTATACTATGTCATTATTTTATATTTGTCACATCGACTTAGTACTGTTCAGCTAGGAGTCCTAATATTTGATTTTAAAAGAATTGAATGCATTGTGTTCTATTGAAGTATTATACATTAGCTTTGATATTTGCATGTTGAATTTTGAAGACCAGCAAATCTTGAAAATACAAAATCTGTCTACTTTTTATACTATATTATTAAATCATTATAATCCATTTTAGTTATGTACTAGTACTATGTATAAAGCACCATTTAAATATTTATTTGAACGTCACTTTGAAAATTTATTCCTCTATAATAAACGTAGGAAGCAGCATGGAAAGGCTGGGATTTTATCGAAGATTCTGATGAAATTTCAAATGAAATTCAAGAAAATGCTAACAATTTGAAATGCATAGAAGATGGTGAATTTGGCAGTACATTAGGTACATATCGTTTGGATTGCTTTTTTTATTTACAACATACGTGGAAAATGAATTATGACTATTAATTTTAAAATGTTACAGCATGCCAGAAAGTTTTTAGCAGTAATATGTATTTTTAAATGTATACTCTGAAATGTTTTTATTTTGGACTAGCAAAAAGTGTTACAGTTTATGGTATTTTTAGAATATATATTTATTCATATAGTTAGCCATTTCAATAGTGTATTATTACTTTAGAAGGTGATTGACTTCTTGTACATGGTATGATACGTATGTGCAAACCAGTGTTGTTCTAGTTAAATCGAGATCTATTTAACGTCGTATGTACTCATAAATTTATATATATTCATTGAATTTATTTTTTTAAGATAATGATGATGACCCATTTTCTAGCAAGAAGGCAGACTCTGAAAGAATGAGAAATTTCAAAATTTCATGTAATTCAATGGAAGTTCCTGATGGTATGTACTTCAATTTTTACAGTTTATTAAAAATTTGTATTTTCATGTATAATATTTCGCATTGTCGTAATGCCTGTGACTTATCGACATGTATATATGTAATTCTTATAGTCTGTAGAGGAATTATTAAATTATTTTTTATGTTCTTTTCTGTATCTAAGCTCTGGATAGATATTCTGTATTTTTCTCTACTTAAAGCTTAGTGCACATTTTTTCAAATGTCATTGTCTCTTTGAAAAATATTATAATTGCCTTAATTTAAATTTTGACGGTGATGTGGAGACATATATCTAGAATATAACTTTTCAACAGTTAAAAGTCATACCGATTCTGGAACATCTTGCGTCAAATTTTTGATAATTATTTATCCAGCTGTTTGATTTATTATTTTATGTTATTTTATTCAGAAATAGTTGAAGATGATATTTCAGAAGAAAAAGTCGAAGATGTTCCTCTTATTAAAGCTGATCTTGGCAAAGATGGGGACTCCATACTTGCAGTCAGTGGCGGTCGCCCAGGGTTAGGAAATCAGATTATGGGTGGTAGCCGCAAGCATAAATCAATGGTACATGCACACATAACTTTGAATATTAAATAATTATGTATTTATAGTATTTATTAATCCTTTACTTAATAGGGATAAAGGATTTTTGGTTTGATTCATTGGTGTGCGCACGCATGAATATCTGACTACTTCAATTTGTTTGAATAGAACATTTGGACTGAAGCTTGTTTTTTCTATTCTGTCATTCCTCTTTCAAGCAATGAGTGTTTAAGCACTTGTGATGGGACAGTTCATTGCTAAATTAAAATTTGTGTTAATGACATTGCTGTATAAACTAATTTGTATTTATAAACATACATATATAATTACAATAGCTAGTCGTATATTTTGTGAATACAGTCCCCCAAAAAGCTTCCCGGGACGCATGGCGAATCAAGAGAATTTGTTCTAGAACTGAAAACCATTGCTGATGTGGGCTTAGTCGGTTATCCAAATGCAGGTATTCATTATGCATACATACGTATATACTGATATACATATAGATTTTGATTCAAAAAATGCAAATATTCAGTAGTTTTTCACTATTTTTCTTGCTTCTTTTTAAATTAGGGAAGTCTACCTTATTAGGAGTTATGTCACATGCTAAACCTGCTACAGCGGCGTATCCATTTACTACGCTACATCCCAAAGTAGGACATTTGGAGTACTCGGTAGGCGCATACATACATATGTGTAACATATTTCATTGAGCTTGCATCAAAATATATTGAAGTGGCAATTAGTAAAGAGTTAAGTTATTTGATCAAGTTAAATGCAGAGTATTTTCGAGACTGTACATTTTCATGTACATGCTTATTTTTGAATGCAGGATGCGAGGCAAATAACTCTGGCCGATATCCCTGGTCTAATCAAAGGGGCTCATATGAATAAGTGAGTCATTTTTACTATTTACATCGCGGTTCGACATTTTCAATTCTATCGTTTTGGGCATAGTATGAAGTAAAAATAGTCATTAAATTATATCCGGACCAAGCCTCAAAGTATAGAAGAATTATTTGAAATTTTTAATAGAGAAATATTTTTAATTAGTGATATAATTTATTGTATTCGATAATAATATATTATTTGTTTACTCCTACTGAATTTCTTTTACTAACTGTTCATTTCTTTACAATGCTAGAGGCTTAGGTCATGAGTTTTTGAGGCACATTGAGCGCACCAAAGCTCTAATTTACGTGATTGATATAGGAGCAACAGATGGCAGAGACCCTTGCCAGGTAGAGAACACAAGAAATAATACCTTTTAGTACTAGTTGCCATTAAAAACAGATGATGTTTACCTTCTTATTTCCTAGGATTTCATGTCTCTTCGGGATGAATTATCACATTACAATGATACAATCATGCTGAAGCCATCTCTTGTAATTGCAAATAAAATCGATGAACCAGGTATGTTATGTTTGCAAATCATTGGCCTCTATAAATGACTTGCAATATCAACTGAATTAACTTTATGGATGTAAATCATGGATCATGTTGGAATATTAATCAAACGATTCTTCGGCATAACAGCTAAATATGAAGCAATGTTTCTTCTCTTACAGTCATGTTGATTTGAACCATGAATTGACTTGATGCATCAAATGGCAATATATGACTAACTTAACTATGCATCGTCTCAAAGTAACTTCTAAACTGTACTTCTAGTGATTTTGCTTGTTTTTTTTAATGATATTGGGGCCTCTTGTTCATCGCAATGTAGACATCTTAACCTTTGCAAATATAGCTCTTCAATATGTTACTTACATCTGTTAAGCCAGCGATAAATGAAACATGAATTTGTCTTGAAACTATAGGATTTTTTTGTGTTAGGTCTTATAAGCTTTTCTACCTCAACCCCAGAATTGGTCTCAAACATAAGGTCACGCTAAATTTGTATATATTTATTCGAAAAGAACAGTTTTTTTAATATTTCCATAACTGTTACCTTTCGTTTGAGACATAATTCCAAGGATAGCGAAGATGTCTAGGGCTTAAACTTTATAAAATCTGGTGATTACTATATCTAGGAACTAGCTAAATTGGGACATTTGATCAGCAGATCAATAGTAAAAATTGAATTTCTGGATTTGTCCACTTGATATTATATTATAGGCTCAGAGGAGCATTTGGAGCGTTTAAAACAGTTGGCACATCCGTTGCAAGTTTTGCCAGTTTGGTAAGTAACGAGTCATAAATACATCATAAATACATCATGTTTTTATTTTGTAAATACGAGTATTTACTCTTGAAAATCATTTTCTAATGTGATGTACTAACTTGTCCAGAAACAAGGATTGTTTGACATAAGAAAAGGCACGATTTTTGGAGCACTTTACAATAGCTCAAACTTAAATAAATTTCAAGCACTATTCTTAAATGTGACCGTTTGAGTGAAACGAATTGATTGTAAATCTGGATTAGTGCATTGTTGCAATAAAGGAGATTTTTGCAGTTTTATTAAAATTCTTATTAGCAGGTTGCAGTTACGATTGAAAGAGAAAATTTGAAAGACTCATGAATTTATTTCATTACTTTTCAGCATTTGTATTCTTTGAGCTTAATTCAATTTTAGAATCAATTTCATCCATGGCAAATATTAAGTATGAATATTAGATATAATATTTATATATATACATAAATGTATTATGAAATAGGCCCTTTTGTTTATTACCAATCTTTTTCATGCAGTGCCTTTTTTGGGGAGGGAATCGAAAATGTTGCCGTTGAAATAAGAGTATTAGTTGAATTGACTGAAAAATATTCCATGCTTTTTCCAAGAAAAACGGATAGCTATATCACATCTAAAACTTCAGATGAAGCAAATGAATTTAATTGATTGGGCTGACTACAATTATTATACATACTTTATTTTAAATATGTTCTGGATCTTGAATTTAGTGCAAAGTTATTTGTGAGGTATTTTGAATTAGCATTTTCATTCTTCGAATAGCTTAAAATCATGGTTTTTGAATGGCTATAAAATATAGCAAGTCCTTCCTAAAATGATTTTTATATTTGGAACAATATTGATATCCATTTAATAAGTATTTTCGTGGTTGTAGAAACAAACAAGCATTTCGGGGACTTTACAATTCATAATTAATTTACTTTTATCTATAGGTATCAGAATTGTTCTTGAAATCTTAATGATTTTTCATTCTAAGAAATAGCAAATGTGATGATATGAAATTTATTTACGCTTTCAGTGCTTATATTTTAGACGCACTGTGTGTTTACAAAGCTTTTATTTAGTGAAGATGTTTTCCATACTTAAAAATTGCTTCATAAACTGCCCACTCACTGATAATGGCTACTAATTTGTTCTATTTGATGTTGCTACTTTTTTATCATCCTCGTTCAATGGAGCAAACTAAATATAAGTTGCTACTTTTTCAATTCCTGCATTGCACTGATATAGTAGACCATTCAATATAACAAATAAACCTTGTCGAAATAACAAAGATGGAATGAAAATAATTACCAGAATTTATCAGTTAATCTTATTCTGCCTATAGTATAATTTACCAAGAAGCAATTCAAAATGTATTTAAATCAGAATTCAAAGTTAGTGCATGAGCAGTGCGCATGTTGCTCATCTAGCGCGAACTACTTTTTTTAGGTCCTTAAATCATATCATGCTTATTTGTCAGTTTCACAATAATCCCTGCCATAGGCATGTGCAATGCATACCGACCACAAACCTCAGCCACTAATATCTCGAAGCGATAGTAACTTAGAATTGCGTTTTTTCAAAAATGTGTTTTAGAGGTGCAGATCTTGGTATCTCCAGTACTGATTATATACTTATGAATGATAGACATATGAAAGGCAATTTCGTTCAAAAATAGTGCCGCATGAATTTGACTTCATGATGCTTCCTGATCTCATAGATTTCTAATACATTTTACAAAATGTTCTGAATAATGATACGCTTCTGGATGTATGCATGGTTTTTAAAAGATGGTCCAATGCTTACTTCCTTCAAGAAATCAGTGGGGAGGTGCTTGATACTCGTGAATATAGTTTGCTATATGATTCGACAGTTACACAAAAAAGAGATATTCCATGAAAGAACAGAAGCAAACGAGAAGGAGTAATGCTACCCATAAGATCTACACCACATAAAGTGGTGTCGCATGAAGATGGGACTTAAAGATGTCCACTTGTAAATTACTTTATGCACAATCAGATTATGCCAGCATTTTAGTTTGCGACCCGCACAAAATGAGTCATTTTCAAATATTACTCTAATATAGACATGGCAAATAATCAGGATTTCATAAAAAAATTTAAAAATCAAGTTGAAAAATTATATTTTTTTTGGCTCTGACGACGACTTCTAAAGATCATCATCTTCGCTAAGTTGCCCATTTGCATCACCATTTACTTGATAATTCTTATTGAAATTGTATGCATCTGCTCGAATGGCTGCAGTTTCTTTCTTCTGCTGACGCCTGCATAACAATTTTTTGATAATTTAAAAAAAACTACATACGCATCCAACCTCTAATACTCAAACAGTATATACATGTAGAGTAAACTTTGTATGTAATGAATTTGATGGAATCGCCGATATAAAATAATTTGCCATATATCCTAAAATCTGAAGCTCAACTTGGACAGCTACATTATACATATTTTTCATTTTTCGTTCATTTGTGTAAATTCATAGAAATTTAATTTGTTATATGGAAATATATTTTGTAACCAACAAAATCCTATTTTAAATAACCAAAGTAATATCTAAGGATTACAAAGTAAGGAATGGAATCATTTTGATTTTACTATTGCAATTCAGTTCATGTTAGCGATTAATGCTGGTCACAGAGTAAGATTCAACTGGGCATATTCAATGCCTTTGTCGCTACAATCCAATATAAATTATGTAAATATTGCTAATTTATTTGGTGGTTCTGACAAATTTACTATAACGGAATTTTACTGTGTATATAACTGAAGGGGCTGGTCGTGATATTTCAATATTTTACCTTGACAATTTCTTGTTTGCCTTAGCTTGTTTTTTATTATCTCTGTTCAACTGTGGATTCAAAGCTCTTTCCTCTGCAAGCAATGCACTAAGCTGAGATGACCCTGATAATTTTACTTTTGATGTTGTCATATTGCTGGATGATGGTGCTTTCGTATCTTGTTCACTCTTAGCATCCTCATCATTAATCTAGGAGATAGAAAACATGCATTTTGAATAACTAGAGAGTAGAAAAAATATCAAATTCATCATATTACTTAAAATAATTCTTATTTTATACGCACAGTAGAATTCTTTCAAATTAGTGGATATTGAGCATACAATATATAATAATTTCATGACATTTCAAAGACAAGAGAAATACACTCTAGTTCTGTTGTACTGGACATGTATAGAACGTGGGATTAATTTAAAGGACTAAAACTATTGAAATCGGGCAATGAATGAAACGCATTAAATCCCCTAGAAAAATAATCACGACATGAGGAGATACGGCATCAATCTGTTAATTGAGAGTGATAACATTTGGAATATAATGGAAATTGAACTCTAGACCACTTGTTACTATAAACTGCGTGATTGCTAAACTCGTAATCAAAAGACATTCAGGGCACATATTCTGACTGTCAATACGTAAAAAATATTATAAAGATACATTAACAAATCTGTCAGCATCACCAACTTCATTATATCCGAAAATCGAAATCAAAACTTGGCACAATTTGACTTTTTTTGTTTATCAGTTACAAGTGAAGTTTCATAAAAGCAAATTTATCATATCCTAAGGTACTGTACCTTCAAGTCGGCAGATGGCATGTTGCTTAAATCTTCATCAGATGAAGAGTCACCTCCAGCTTCAACTTCAACTTCAGAATCATCATTCATTTCGTCTATATTTTCAGTAATCCAATTTCCGCTTGAAATCCCATTACTCGAAAAGGTAATGTGGTCAGAATTACCATCCAGCGTTAGAGATGACATTGCCATGATCTGACGAAAAAATAATTTTTGAAATTTTTTTACTGCAAGCTTATTCATTTTTTAATGTCATTGTTTCATTCAAATAGTTTAATATATGTTAAAATTTTAAATAAAATACCTATGTAATAAATTACAATGAAAAGTATTAAAAAAATTTTCATCGTTTTGGCTTGAGCTTTGCATCTGAAGTTGCTAAGAGATATTTCATTATTTCGAATAAAATATTATAACATTGCCCGAGATTCGTGCACTATACTAAATATTACACTAATAAATACTTCATATCAGTTAATAAATATTTATATTCTATACATAGATCAAATACATACTTCATTGTCAAGAGTTTCTAATACAAGAGGATCGAATTCAGGCCCAAACGAGTACACAAGCTTAGCATCCTCAACATTACCGCTCTTTTCTTTACGGGGGATATTTTCAGGAGGTAAAGAGTAATAGGGTACCTAAAATGATGGACAGACATGTAAAGTAGAAAGATTAATATTCGTTATTCCAAATAATATGTTACACGTTAAAAATGTGAGTTTAAATTCTAAAATATGAATTTGCCCAATATTTTTAGTTAAATAAAAAAACAAACATGACAATCCAGTGAGATGCAACTTCATTAAAAAAATCATTAAATATATGTAACGATAAATATATATATATATATATATATATAAATGGGATGATAAATAATAGTTGTATAGACAAATATTATTATGTTATACAATATACCTTGCCAGAGTTCCAACCTCTGAGAACATGCCTAGCCGCAGCAATTCTATCGGGGGTGCCACCCTTTTGAAGCTTACCTAGTTTTCTAGCGATTACAGCAAGAAAACTTGACACATCGGACTTATCAAACTTTGGTATAGCGTAAACCTGATAAATGCATTTGTAAAGTTACACACAATACACATACATTACTTCGAACAGTTTCAGATACACAAAATGTGAAGAATCCACTAATAACCATAATTCTAGTAAAAAATAAATAAAAAGATCTCTTGAACTACTGGTAGAAGCGATTGCAAGTATTATGTTTAGGATACATTTGATTAATGCTTATGGTTCATACAGTTCTTTAAAATTCAATTCAAACAATGATCCACATGAAATGTATATTTGAATCTAATCCATACCTGCATTAATTGTTCTGGTTTGCAGCGCTCTAAAATGGCCTCTATAGCCGGCAGAGGGTCAGGCAAATTTTCAATATCAACGCAATTTCGTAATAAAACGGATGAGCTATCAGAATCATCGAATACAACACCAGGGCTATCTAATAGCTTTATCATCTTATCTAATTGAACAGGTTGCATGGACTTTGTAAATCCTGGCGTTGAAGAAACTCCAACAGCTTTGGATCTATAATTTAAAAAGGTACATCAAGACTTAACTATGAATAGCAACAAACTTAAATGTACGTGCATAGACTATACGCCACTAAGCAAATCATTATCTGTACTTGAATAAATATTGTTGGGGTACAAGCATTTTGCTCTTCATAAATGCTATGTAACACATTCCAAAATCTCAAATTTGATGTAACTCAACTAAATGAACTCTTTCTCAGCTATGAGAACTTTATGTCAACTTAAAAACAAGACCAAATGGACTGAAGAAATGTATGACAAAAATTGTTATACAGCAGCACAATTGCTTCCAAACTTTTTTATATAAAATGGGGAATGTCAGTAGCGTTAACGCACTATTATTTGCAGGTATCTCCACCACTTTCAAAAGTTATGCTCAAAAGTTGGTAACAGTAACATCAATCCTGGTTATTGAAATATGATTGCATGAAAATCGAGTCATTTCTTCAGAAGTTATATATACTAATATGTAAGCTAAACTTCCAAGAAAGAAAAGGTGCATTTATATCTGCTAGATTTGATTCATATTGATGTATATAGTTCATTTGATTCAATTGCAGCACGAATATATCATTTTTTGCAAAGTAACGGTCAATGTCCACTTTGCTATGTAGTATAAATATGGAATTAAAAATACTTATTAAAAGAAGTTAAATAAATGTACCTTTTCAGTGAATTAATAAGGGATGATTTTCCAACATTTGGATATCCTATAACTCCAACTGTAATAGCAGTTTTAATATCTAAGCTCCGACAGTAGTTCTTGAGAATGTTCTGCCAAAAGTAAAAGAGGAATAGCATGAAATTTATTGTTTGAACAACTTTAAATTCTTTAAATTGTAAATGAAAATAATTGAAAACAGATCGAATAATAGAAATCAATCTGGATTGCGCACAAATCTTATCGAAAAAGGACAAATTAAACAAAAATACTGCACTTAGATTTTTTGTTTACCTTTTCTTCAAAGATATTCATGCTAAAAATAAACCGAAAATTTATTACTTTAGGATTTAATTTCAGTCATATTAGTAACATATCTAACTACAAATAATATAATCAGAGATCTAAACAAAAATGTATTGTAGACAAAGTGAAACAGCATCTAAAATGTCATAAAAGCTTTATCATAAGAACTGTAGCAAACCGATTTTTACTTTACGGTGTTACTCCATTTAAACACCAAACCTTATCAAATTGTTTTAACCAATTGCAAAGGAATAAGCATTCAAAATTTCAACTAATTTTTTTTAACATGAAAAAGTTGAATATCTTAATAAATTTCGATTCAAAGAAGAACCATTGTTACCATTAAAGCTTCTGCCCCTATGCTTCCACTTCGTCCCAATGTACCATCATCAGTTTTCATAGCATCTCCTGATCCCTGAAATGTGCAAAAATAACTAAAGCTAAGCTTTTATCAAACCAAATAATATAGTACAGGAAAAATTGCTAATTTTCCATCGGATAAACTAAAACTCAACAATGCCAACAAAAAAATTTTCATTTTCTGCTTTTTCTTTCAAAGAGATCATAGGTCTTTTCCATTGAGCCTACACTGGTAAACAATTAGTGCCTGCACTGACTGTGAAAGAGGAAGTATAGAATCCAGTTATTGAATAGATCCCTAGGTGTGGATAGTGAAAGCCGCAAAATGTTGACTTGAAATAGTGCCAAAAAATAGAATCATCTTTTTTCCGGATGCATTTCCAAACAGTAAAACCTTTTACTAGCGGATTTTAATAAACTTTGATGTGGCAGCATGAAATTTTCCAATTTCAATTATTTTCACAAGACTTCAGAAAAATATGATTTTAATAAAATTACGCAAGAAATACGCAGCAGATAATGCAAACACTGTTCTAGGTTTAAATTAGGCTAGATTATTTTTAAACCATTTGTTTCACAGGTTTTAAAGTCTTAAGTGCTGAAGCCTGAAATCACTATGTTCACATTTTAAGAAATAATATGCACACATAAGTAAAATATGAGTTTTATACCTGGTGAAGTTTACCGCCACCCTGGGTAGAAGCTTTGAATGCAATTGTTGGATGATCTAATCTCAATACTGCCAACCATTTTGAAACAACTTCTTTAGGCACCAAATCAACCTATTTGTAAAGAACATAATCATAAATCTCTTCTATTGTTTAATCCTGCATTCTATTGTAAAATTTTACACAATATGTCTTAGCTGTCCAAAGTGGTAAAAATTGAATTTTATGGTATTCACAATAATATATGTCTTACTACTAAGTCAATTTAGAACTTATATAGTTCCAGAAATGACAATTCTTCCATTGCAAAAAAATTTACTATTTCTTAAATATAGTACGGAAAACAACTTGAAAAATATAAATAGAGAGATTATAATGTAAATATTTTGGTCATTGCTCATATTTGCCTATCTGAAAAATGCCCATTTGATAGTTAGAATTGGAAATTTTCATCAATTTATATGCATGATTAATGCACAAAAAGATATAGCCTACATCACAAATTGTCAGAATATATAAGTAACTAATAATTTTTTTTTACTTTTGTGATTATAATGAACAAATTATTACACCAGTTTGAACGCATACAACAAAAATTAATGACACGCACCTTATTGAGTACTAGTATAAGCCGTTTTCCTGATCTACTTTGTATAGCTTCCTCCACTGTTGAAGCTCGCGATCCAAGTGGATCTCTTGCATCTAATACCTTCAAAAAATTTAATACAGAATAATTTTAAACAAAACCAATGCATATCAATTTTTTTCAAGTTTCATATTCGGCTTTGCTATGCCCTTTAAAGTCAGTAGAATGAATAATCAAATTGTTTGAAAGCGTAATCTGTGACACACATCCATAATGTCATAAATGGAGAAATTCAAACCAACTCTATTTTAATCAACTTTCATTATTAAGCAGTTTGAAAAACTTAAGAGCTTTAAAAATTTTATCTAATACTTCATTTATTTAAAGAAAATGCATTCATGCGTATGCATATACAATTAATTACAATAGCCTATTATTGCAATAAGAAATTAAATTTCATCACCTGCAGTACAACATCCGAATGATCAACCACTTTCCTAAGTTCTCTCATATATGCTCTGCGACTTTGCTCTCCATGAGGTCGTTGTTTCATATCGTTTTCATTATGCTCATCGTTTTCTGCCGCACTTTTTATGTTATAAGTTACCAATTTTTGCTCAGCCTTAGATACTAATGAATCCAAGGTAGCTTCAGAAGTTTCGATGCCACGGCGTTTCATCTGAATAAAAATGCCACAGTCTTTGATATTATTGTATTGAAGATTATTTCATTTCGTACAAAATACTATAGACCATGACAAAATTTAAATAGAAGAAATGGAGTCAGTTTGGAAATAAATGCATATCTATCCTTTATGGAAATATTTAGGGTAAAACCAACAAATTCAGAAAAAATGATGCATATAGGAGCTTTTGAAAAATCTAAAATGTTAGACTAAGCAATGACGTATCATATAGGAATTCATTTTAAAATGTACGGTGATTTCCACAAATCAGCTAATTGTTAAAAATCAAAATCGATAATTAAACCATTGATCTATTAACAATATTTAGTGGACTATATTCTTGACTTTTTTTTAATCTGTATTCCACATAATCAGAGTCGAGAGAAATAGGCAATCGGAACATCTTGCCTCAATTTGAAAGAAAAAATGATTGAAAATGTCATAAAAATAGTAAACGAAGTGGTTATTATTGTCATAGCACATTTCTTTATAGAGCTCTTATATTTCAAATTTCTCTTACCAGCTCAAGCTTTCGCTTTTCTTTTTGTTGTAATTTAACTTCTGCAGCACGAGCTTTCGCAACTTCAATTTCAGCGAGTACTTCAGCCTTAAATGGGATGGAATTTGGAATACCCGGGTCTTTTTTCTTTCTATTTGGATGCTTTTTTGCATCTTTACGTTGTTGACGCTTATGTGCTTTAACCTATACGGACATAGAAATAACCAATGACAGATTGAATTGAAAAAAGGAATTCAGATTACAACTGAAGGTTTACTAACATTTTGTAATTATTTCATGTGAAAATTAGACATAAGCGGTCAAATGTTGGCACAATTGGAACGAAACGCATGAGAAATTTAATTCTTTTACCTTTTTATCGATTTTATATTTCTGTTTCAGTGTCGTTCTCTTGCTCTTTCCCTTTTTCTTTACCATTTTTAATAGCTTATGCACCTAGACGTGTTCAAAAATTGAGTAATTTAGTGAAATCACTGAAATGAATGGTTCCAAGTTTCACGTTCTGGGGAAAAATACGTCTTTATCAGATCGAGTATAGCATGTGAAAAACGTTTGCAGTTGATTTTGTGTGAGATAGTCTTAATTCCATCAGGTTCATGTCGGTTAAATCGATGTTTTAATGTTAAACTTTTCAAATTTGGATTTATTCATAACATGGTCAAGGATGAAACGGTATAATTTATCAAAGTAAATCTTAGAATAGTTTATTTATATTAAAAATCTCCTGTAACGGCAAACATATAGTTTTGATGTCGCTCATGCAGAGTGATGGGATGTGTGGTAGCACGAAGTAAAGTGATACGATGTAGATGAATAAAAATGTTTCCTAAAATCAACAATGCTCAAATCAGCTCAGAAAAACATAGGGCAAGAAGCTATGTTAAATACGTGAAAGGATCTGTACCAAGTGAAAAACAGGATCTAGAACGTAATCTCCGAAAATTTGAAAAGGCTGGACAAATTGTGGCTGCTAGCTCTAAAAAATCACTATCTTTGTCAATAGTAGAATCTGAACATGTGCTCTCTTCTACTGAAGCAACGAAAATGGAGTTTTTATGGTTAATTCGTAATTTTGAGTTGTCTCGTCAAGCGAAAGATGACGCACTTGCCAAAAACCTTCGAGATCTTTTGTGTTTACCTGACTCAAAGGTGTCACCACTATGTGATGCTGCTCTATCAGAACTGCAAAAAATGAAGCATTCCCTGAAATCTAAACAAAATTTACTGCAGTTGAAAGAAAAGAAGCCTCACTCTTTATGCACTCTTTCAACCCCGGAGAAAAACCGTCTCAAAGATTTGCAGCTCAGACTAAAGGAAGTAGAAAGGACTGAAGAAATAGCTAAATTACGAAAAAAAGGGAACAATGCTTATGTTGAGGCGAACAGAAAAATGCGAAAAGTGTTAGAGAGATCAAGTAGCATGAAGGTAGCACTTAAAGCAGGTATTGTGCAGCTTTTTCATTCAATTTTTGCATAGAGGTTGTTGGTACTCAGGATTTATAATATTTTGATAATTGCTATGGGCATACTAATAAAAAAAACATCACTGGTATTGTAGCAAAAGATAAGTTCTAATATATGCCGAAAGTGTTATGAAAATATAATCTTTCAAGCAATTTTGTATTTCATAATTTGGAGTGTCCTTAAGAATCTGGAATATATTTTCTACATGATGACTCATAGCTATACACAGTTTATCGACAAAAATCCTCACTCTTTGAATTGATAGCATCATTGTAAATTTTAAAACTATTATAGTAAATAAAATTTGCAGGCCATTTTTTGAATAGCTCATCGTCTCGATGCCAGCCACTTGAAAAATTGATTAAAAGGAGGTTAGATGATTATATCTATGCAGTTAAAATACAAAGATGGTGGCGGAGATTATGTTTAAATTGCTACATTGATTTTTTACTCAGGTAAATGCAACAAGCTTAAGATAATAAAATTTCCCCAATAAGAGTTTAATCCTCAAGTATATATTGTAATCGGTAAAATTAAAGAGTATTTATTGTAACTACTTTATTTATCATGATATAAACAAACCAATATGAGTAACTTTTTAGGATAGATTAAAGAAGCAAGTTTTAATTGTGTATAGAAGTTTTTTATTCATATAAAAAGAAATGACCAACATATGAAAGTTGAAGTAATAAATGATATTTTACTGCACATTATATTCAAGCATACAAGTCAAGTATAGAGCCAACTATGCTACTTATTCTTTTATATGCAGTTATAGAATATGTCTCAAAGGGATTTATAATTTTTCAATACAATATGCTCTTAATCTTATCAATTTCATCGTCTATATTTTGTACATGAAGAAATTGGTGGTACATCGGTGTACCATATGAACACCAGTTTTGCATAGGTTCCCTATTCAAACTGAAATATGCATTCAGAGGTTTTTGAAGTTGCTGACAACTATTTCATTATTTGCTGAGGAGAATAGTCACTTTAAATTATAAAATTCAAAAGCAAATTGCTTAATTTTTATTTTATGGAAACTGAATTATTGATGGTTAGGTTAGAGATTGATGTCAAAAATTGTTGATTTAAAATTAATTAAAGGATTTGTTTAAATTTTATAGGTACACCAGTGTACTGCAAATATTTTCATATTCTGCCGATACTTTGTGCCTTTTGCTAAAAATAGAAAAAAAAACTTTTTCAGTGGCAATTTTTTAATTTCGATATAACTTTTTATACGTAGAAAAATACTGCAATCATATTAAAGTATGATAAAAATCTTAGCCCCAATGCATCTTACTTTTTAAATCTATAACTACATTGTCATGAACTGACTTATCTCAAGTCAAGTACAAATAAGAACTAAGTAAAAGTAATCTTTGGGAAATCCTATTTGGAGACAGCAACTACTTTATCCCATATTGAGTAGCAATTTTTAATGTGCAATAAGCTCATCAGCATTTGCATTATTTGAATCAAGATAACTTGAAGACACTTTAGTTCAACAAATCCTACAGTAATTTTAAAATATGTAGCCAAATCTGGTTTAAATAACAGGCTCAGATTTTTGCAGGTTGCTGTACAAAGTCATAATTAATTAATTCATTGCGCATGTTATTTTGTGATTTCCAATTAAATTTTAATGAAACTATTGGCTTGTCATATATTGTACTTTAAAACAAAAATTTTCATCATGCTTATGTGATATTGCTCGAATCAACTTTTATGATGGCCAAATATTATTCTCAAAGCAAAATAAATAATGCCAATCAAATTGTATCATGTGGAATGTTATTGCTGAAATGTGGAAGTTCATCAAAAGTATTATCTAAATATAGATTTTTTGCATTGAAAAATAAAACATCCATTAAAATCTCTGTCAATTGGAGAATTATTAATATCGGCTAAATTTGCTGACAAATGTGAAGCCTTTATAAACTAATTGTTTTTTTTTCATTATCGAGTTAGTTAATGCTTCAGGTGGTAACTCTTACTGATAGAAAGGATGATTCTCAATGTAAAACAAACAATGCTGACAGCACAGCAAGGTCTTAGTAATGTAAATGCTGACGTGCCACCATGAGTTTTCAACAGTGAAGACTAAGTTTAGAACAGATTAACCTCTGAATCAATTTGTTAGTATAAAAGCTAACTGACGAGTTTATAGATTTTATTTAAAACTAACTTATATAAAGGGAACGGTTCATTAATGTTTAATTAAACAAATTGATTTATACATTTATCCACTAGAAAATTTTTCAATGCTAATAAATGCTGCCCAAAATCTAATCAATATTTTTAGAGGGATTTTTATGCAAAATATTATAGTTGACATTACTGTTTTTTAGTCGAAGGAAAAAAATTACAAAGATTCAAGCCATTGTGCGAGGATTTGTGTGCAGAAAAAAAGTCAAAGAATGGCGCCTATACTTCAATCGCAATGTAAGAGCAGAAAAATTTGGAAGGTTTTTCTGTGTACTGGGAGATGCTATTTTTTTATCAAACCTCAGTAATTTAATTTGTATATATCAGCATAAATGAACATATATATTGCACATATGATGTAGACATGTATTATTACACTTTTTAGGTCATAGCTTGGCAAGCACTTATATACTGTGGTATGGTTATTAGAATATTAAAGGAAGAAAGAGAGATTTTCAACTCAGCTACAATTATACAGGTGATGCATAGATGCAGTATAAATCTTTTTTGTAAACTTGTTTGCATATATGTATAAATGTGTATGGTCTATTTTCTCACCTTACCATGTCCAAATCATCAGTTTTTAACTCTAAGATTCTAGACAATTCTTCCTGCTCAGCGTTTCTCTTTAAGATGCTTGAGAGAATGACACCAAGTTTTTTCTTTAAAAATATAATTAATGATTTATTTATTGCAATAATGTAATATGCAAAGAGATGGACTTTCAAAATTGCATTCAAGAAATGATAAATTTGTGACTTTCAATGGCAGAATTAAGTTTTCATGTATATCTTTATTTATTATATTTATACAAGATAGATATGCTGAATGTATAGCATTGTTTTGATGTACACATATTTCATAGCAACAACAAACCTAAAAGTAAATACTACCTATTATAGATTCTATAAGAAATATGTTATGTATTTCTTTTTTGTAGGCCTTGTGGCGTGGCTTTTTAGGTCAAAAAAAAGTATATTACTTAAGATTAAAAACTTTGAGATGCAAAAGAGAAAGGAAGAATATTACAATTGTACAGGTTTATACAAATACTGATTTATATATAATTTTTACATTATGCTATGATGCAGAAAGAATTGAAAGTAGTATAAGAAAAGTGTCATATTTATTTCATATGATTTTTAGGATACAAAGTCGTTTTGAAAGCAATCTTTAAACCATTAATTGTTGCATTTTAATGTAATGCAAAAATGTAAATTTTATACACTTTGGTGGTCTTAGTGAGAAATTTATGAATTAATTTATATTCTGAAAAAAGTTCTGCAATGTACAACTTTAATTCAAATTTGAAAAATAACCTTGGTACTTAAATTTAAGTTAATTAAGGTTGTCAGTATTGGAGAAGAAAACAATAAATAGAATTGTTTTTATTCTAAAAAATTGTATATTATTTTATGATCAATAAATAATTTCCCAGTTTTTTAGTATGCTATATGTATGTATTTTAAAGCAGTTATGTGCCATCTTTTTTTGATAGGAAAAGACTTTACTGTTTTAAAAGTTCTGAACATTTTTCTATTTTCTTGGAAAAATTAACTTTTCAGTTGCTAATTTCATCAGCATATATTTTGAAAATTAAAGGTTTACATCAAATATGTTCACTTTTCTAGAATAACTTAAAAATTAGTAAACTTTGGCTGCATTGCACCCCCTCATATGCAGTTAAAGTATAAATACTTCAAAGTCATTCAAAAATTATTTTTTTTTACATAAATTTATGTAATCGTAATGCAACAGAGAAAGCATAAATCGTCCAAATTGCTAGGTGGAGGTATAGAGTGAATTATTTCAGCATGACATATGATAAGAAATTTATATGAGCGAGTCATCACTTTAATTTAATGTAGTGCAGAACAAATCATGCACTTCTTTAACACGGATTTCATATACTATATATATAGTGCCTTGTACGCAGAAAACAAGCAAGAAGAAAAGTAATTGCAATGAAATTATCCTACGTAAATGCTGCTAACTGTATTCAGCGTTATTACAGAGGATTTCACGCTCGCATGAAGAGGGATATATTGATTGAGAAAAGAGAAACAAATCAAAAGACAGTAAGTGATTTATTTAACATATTATTTTATTACATTTCAAGTTTAAATATATGTTAGAATTTAACAGCAAACTTAGGAAGCTAGATCTATATTCTGAATCACTAAATAAGATATTGCATTATGAGGAAATACGAGAAAGAGTCTACAGAAAAACAAAAAGAGATAGCATTAGTATAGTATTGAAAATCTATGAAAGCGAGTTATCATTATCTGGCAAGGCATTGTGTTTGGTTAGTCAAAAGTGTGTAGGTAAGTCAGCAGTATGTGGCTCATCAATTCTCCATTTGACTACAGTACACATCAAATCATGCAGTTCTTCAATACGGATCACATATATAAATCATTGTACAGGTCATCGGTTGAAGGCAGTAAGAAATATATCCCAACAATATATATATATATATATATATGCATGTATTTATGCACTTATAAATACGTGAACATCGACTTATACATATGTTCATTATTAAGTTTTCGTTAAAATATTTTAATTTTTCTTCTTAGAAATAACTGTACCATCAAAAAGTGCTTTTTTCTACAGTAGACAACTACCAACAATAGCTATAACTAAGATCTATATTGTAGAAGTAATAAGTATGAAATATAGCAGCAATATATATTTTATAAAAACTTGTAATAACTGCATGAAAAGAGGCTTTCAAAAATCAAACCATTTCTAATCATACATATTTTTTGTTGAAATTTCAGCTAGCCATGACTGAAATTTATCTAGCACTCTCTAGAACTTAAGCTAGCAATCTCTTTTTTTAATTGGTGTATACAAATATGCTTGAAAATTTGCAGAGCTACAAAATGGTAATTAATAAGTACTTTTGTTCTTACAAGTTACCGTACAAAATCAAAGTAGCTTTTCATCAAATTAAAGTTCCAATTTGGGTTACGGTTTTCTGTATTAGATAAATATTGCTTTAATAATAAATATTGAACAAACTTTAGTTGCAATATTTTAAAGTCAACAAAAAGTTGTAAAAATTAGTTAGAATATTTGGGAACCAAGAAAAAAATGTATGACTATAATTGTAGCTATGTAACTGCAACATCATTTACAGTTACTGCCATTAAAAGTTGTGCAAGGCCTGAAGCCTTTGAATTCAAGTTATATTGCAAAATTCGCTTTATAAATACATAAACTTTCAAGAAATTTACTAATAATGTGTTTAAAAATATTTAAATAATATGTTTTCAAATATATTAGTCCTAATAGATTATGTTACTATGAATATGCTATGTATTCAATTCATTTTCAGACTTGGTTGCAGTTATTAGGATCTGAGGTAGAATGGTTGAAAGATAAAATTACAGCAAAAAAAAGGTATTTTTAAGCATCCAAAAGTAATGAAGAAATATGAAAAATTTAATACTGATTCACCCCAAATCATTATAACCCCCCCTCCTAACCAAACTATTAAGAGACCCTCCCCCCTCGAATCATTCAAGATCTCACCCCGAATCATTATAAAACCCTAATTCATTTTCAATACCTGTGCTTAACGAAAATAATAATATTTACTGTAGATGAAGTTATATAAGTTTAACTAGATTTAACTCTATTAAAAGTAGTGATATATTCTTTTGTTGATAATACATCCATTTTTTATGTAAATGCATCTAATGTTAATTTTCATATAATCTAATGAAAAATTTTGAATTTTTTGATAACTTTTTTTAACTGTATTGCAGAATCTGAGTCTCCAGAAGAAAATTTATTAGCTACTTTCGGAAATTAACAAAAAATTATTTAAAGCTGCTGCATCAACAAACTAAATTTGATTCCAAAAACTGTTTGAACAGATTCAATTTTAAAGATTTTTTTGGTAAATCAGCCACTGTAGTATTTTTTAAGAATTTTTTGGTTTTCTTTAAATAGGTAGAATCAAAGTAATATTGATTTTACTGCAAAATACTAGTGCGTGAATTTGAAGTGACCCCACTAAAAAATTTTTGTTCATATGCTATAAATAATTTGCGATTTTTATAAAATCCACTAAAACACTAGAACTTTTGTAGTTTCTTAAAAGTATTCTCATACAAACTATTTATTGATCTTTCCCAAATTTTTTTAAAGCAGAGACCTCAAGTTTAAGCAGCTAGACAAAGTAATAGCTGAAATGCTTAAGTGTGAAAATGAAGGACGAGAAAAGATAAAAATACTCAATGAGGTTTGTATGTATATGTGTACTATATTATTTTTCTACATTTATGTATGTTATCATCTAGATGAATGCATATAAAGTATAAAATATATCAAACAAAGATCATACCAAATATTAACTTAAATTGTGTATAATAGTGTTAGCATAATTTGCCATGTTTTGAATTTAATTAAAAAATGCTTTGCATTAGAAATAGAGGTGTAACAGAAAGAGCATAAGTCAGACAGAGTGATTTTAAATATCAATTAGAAAAAATAAACTTAAACTAACCAATTTTCTAGAAACATGCACTGTAAGTGCATAATTGACAATGACGAATATATTGGAATATTTACTGCACTAGAGATTCTGCTTCAGTATATTCTTCTATATAGTATGATTAGGAATTAATAGTGGGACAGAAAAGCTAAGGACATAGCATATATATATATAATATGTGTACTTTTCTATATAAATCTAGTCATAGTCATAGTTCCTCTTTTTGAAACTATTGAAAAGATTAGTATTTTTCTCAAGTTAAAATCTTAAACAGCTAATTAACTTTTATTATGTTTAACTAACTTCAGGCGATGGAAGGTATGATAACACAACAACAAATGGAATCGCCAAGAGGTATACAACAAGAATGGAAGAAAGAGAGAAAAGAGAAAGTTCAAGAATACAGAGATCTCATCACAAAGGTGCATCAATTTCTTTTATGTACTTGAAGACTTAGTTCTGTTACAGAGAATCATAATTGAATCATTTTTGTAGGTAATTTTGAAAATCCATCGTATTAAATAAAAATTGCTTTATTGAATACTGCATGACGCATCATTGCTATGATGAAAGCATTTATTTTAATTTTCATAGACAAAACTGGATGTTATTTTCTCAAGTGTTTCTAAGAGAAGAGCTGCACAGGAAGAATTATCTAGATTACAATCACAAATTGATGATTTGGAAACGGTAAGCTGGAAATTGAAAAATACATAGATACATTCATGCATATATACTGACACTTTCATACCTACATTCAAGCAATATTGTACATAGTAAAGGTATCATATAATTTTCACTTCCTTAATAAAATTGTATAAATACAATTATAATATATTATGATTATCTTAACTTATTTGAAATTCAATGCAACTTCTGTTCAATCTTTTCTGTACAAATAGGGGTGAATTTACACAGTTTCACACTTTTTTGCTTGAATGAAATATGATTACCGCAATTATTCTTTTTATCTCGACAAATCAAACTTACCAAAATTTGATAAATTATCTAAAAAAGAGCAAATTAAACAAGCACTTTTGCATTAATGATTTGTAAAAATAAGCATAGGGTCTTTGTTATAAATATTTGCAGTTTTTAAATAGTTTTTGTGCATTGAACTCTAAATGCATCTCATTGATTTATACTGAAGTTTCATATTGATTTTTAAAAAATTTCATTTATCTAGACAATGGATAACACTATCCGTTGGAAAAGCGAAGAATTTGAAGAAGATCAGCAATACCAAAGAAAATCAAAACAAGAAAATCGTGAAGTTGCTTTGAGACGAACTATTGGAAATGAAAAACGAAGGTTTTCTATATTTTTATACTTGTTTGTAAAAATATTTTATGCTTACATTCTCGTGTATTAATTATTTTATGTAGTTTTGGGCAATTTATGGGTATAAATGCAGAATCCCTCATTCCAAGTTTAACGGATTTTTTTACCTTACCTAATCATATAGAGCTCGAAAATTTAAATTCATGCAATTAGAAATAAATGCTTCAAAATAAGCACTTTTCAAAAATTAACGATGAACCTAACTTGTTGCCTGAATTTCAAATCGAGTTTAATTATTTTTTTCCAAATTTTAGGTAATATTTGATCTCTGTAATCTTAAACTGTTCTCATGCAAGATATACTAGGCTTAAAAAAATTTATTTTATCATCTAGGTGGCAAGTTAAGTTTTATTCGCCAACAGGAAAGCCCTTAAAGCCTAGACTAAGTTTGAACAAAGACAAAAGAAAAAATGATAAATGTTTCTCAACTTTCATAGGATTTTGTGGGGGAACGGTAGATGTTCTTGCTGACAGCAGAAATTATAGCATTGAGGTAAGCTCTGCATATATACATATTTTTTCAATTTCTATCATTTCAGTAGCATCTGCACTTTTTTAAAACCAGCAAATAAAATATTTATACTGCGTTGATTGCCTATTTTTATATGCATATGCAGATATTTCAACTATAAATTTTAAAAAAAGCCTATATAAGTAAATTTTAAAAGCTACTACTGTAACAGTAAAGATAAAAAAATATCACCGAAGATTGAAATAAATGGTTGTTATCAAGTTGAATATTGTTATAGAAGTATATACTGACCAATAATGGCTAGTGTGCTGGATTACATACTATACTAGTCAGCTTCAATATAAATATTTAGTAGAACTAGGTATTAACGATGTAATATCTAATACTAAAATGAAGCGCAAATGGTGGTATATTCTTTCTTGTACATTTTTTAATGAAATTATGATGTAAAAATGTCATCAGTTTTTGTGCCTAAAAAATCAATAATATATTCAGGAGAGTGCGCATAGTTGGCAAGATATACATTCAGATCTTACAAAGACACTAGAACAGGTAAAATATATTTGATTTGATTTTATCAGTTGAAATCACTACTTGAAAAAGAAAAAAATGATCGTCAAGTTTTATTTGCTATTATGAACGTTTCAGCAAATCAAGTTGTTCTTATGTAAGAAATGAACTCTCATAAAAGCTAGTTCATTTTTTTGTGACAGTATTATTACAGATTCAATAGATGCTTTTCTCATTTTTACAATAAAAATGTTATTTTAACCCCAGGGATGAAAACCAAAAGTTTTTTTAAATATTTTTCATTGTGAAACTATGAATTTTGGGATTAAATTCCAGTCTTCAATTTATTTCAAATATATACTGTTGAAACTCTCAAGTTGGACACCTCGTATCTTCAGACACCTTAGTAGACTAGACAGTTTACAAGATGGTGTGTAGTTTCTGTATTAAACTTTCCTTTCATATACAGACACCTCGCTATGCTAGACACTGGACACAAAATATGTGATGACAATTGATTTTTTTTAGGAAAAAGCTCTTTAAAAAGATTGGATTTTTTTCGACTACCAAAAATTAACATACGGAATAGATTTGAACCGTACAGGTTTATGTTTTATAAAATTTCTGATTTGAGAGCAGTTGTGTCTTAGGACCATTTTTCGATAATAATATTTCTCACTTTTCTTTTGCCCCTTTTCATCCCTGGTATATCTGAAATCCTCCTTAAGTTGGGTATTTGAGACTTGATCATGAACTGTTGTAATAGGAGGTTTCACTGTATAAGGGTTAAGTAAACATTTGTCATTTATTCAGGTACTTGCAATAAATGTAATAGATATATAGTGAAAAATCAAATGTTTTCTTACATTTTTGCATTATTCAGCAGTTAAAAATCAGATATTAATTTGAGCATTAATTTTTACTGTCAAGAGACTAAATCTTATTCATACACAGAAAGATAAAAAATATGCAAATATCATTGTGCTTGGGTAAAATATTCTGCAAAAATTTTTTACTATTATTTCACTGATTTTATCATGATATATATTTGCATATATTTAACAAATTAAACTGTAATATTCCACAGATTAAACTTTGCATGCATCTGAAAGAAGTCTCACAACTTGAAATTGCAATGGAGCCAGTGAATCAATTACTCTTGAACAATCCTCTTCTTAAAGCATTTTTACCCCAGCATAAAAATCAAATTTCTAAACTAAATGATGCAATCGTCCAAGAATAAATACATTATAATGATAATGGCAAAGCAGTTGAATGTGCAGCAAAAGTCAAAGCTATTAACAAAATCAAAGCAGACTGGCAGCGCAAGGCTTTGTCAATTTTCAAAACAGTATGATAATTGATGGTGATCCAATCGTATGACCTAGAAATAGAATTATTTCTCTTATTAAGGAAAAGCACTTGCAAAGTATATCCAAATTCGATTAAAAATAGAAACTTAATTTCCTTGTTTATATATATATTGACTGTATTTGGTGTCAGTCAGCTGATCAATATACTGGCTATCTATATTATCGTTGCTATCAGTATAATTTTTGAACTTGACCACTACACTAACATATCCTTTTTGGCTATAATTATAAAAGTATAATTGAGTTTTCACCAATATTATATATGAACCAATTTCATTTCATATTTCAGATTCTGAAAAACATTTAGCGCTTGAGGCGCTTGATCTAATTTTGAAAATTTGTTGTGATTATGTCTTATCAGAAAAAATAATGTTTGCATTCATCAAATTCCAGATCTCATTTACTTTCATATATTCCGAATACCATCCTGAATCATTGATTTGTACAAGGCTCTAAGATAAAATATCCATATTTTCAAATGTCTATATTTTTAAACTAGCATTAAGAATTAGAGTTTAAATTACTAACATGCTTAAATTAGTAAAAACTATACATATACCATCTGCTTGAAATACGAAAAAAGTTTTTTTCAAAAGAATTAAACTGAAAATGCAATTAAAAATTGTATCTTCTTTTTCATTTTGATATTTAATCTGAGTGCTCGGAATGATTTGTCTAGAGAAAAGTGCTTATATTTCCTCAAGCAAAATTGGTACTCGCATAGAATGTTATTGTCAGGATTTCTATGTGTTACTGCTCTAATTCCCCACTACAGATTGTGACCCATGACCCATTGTATCCGTCCATATCTTTCTTGAATCACGTTATACTTCATTTCCATTTTCAATCCGTCTACCCGTGATTCTTCAGGATCCATCCTATAAACCCGACAGTTCATTCCATGAAGTTTCTTTACCGATATTTCCGATGTATTTGCAATTGCAGCATTTTCACATCACTAACTGAAATTGGAATTTCTTTTGGTTTCCCGTAAACTTCTTTGCAACTTCGAAGAGGCTCTTTGGAATTCTTAAAACTTTTGTACGTTTTGCTTCCTTGAAATCACTTCTTCTTTTTTCTACTCCCAGCAGAAGTACGCTAGCTCTAGCGGCACGCTCCCATAGCGTGTGATCAGTAGAAGTTGCTAATTAATATACTTTCTTTTCTATCTCTCTTTTATTGTTTGTTGTTCCCTCGCGCTGTGATTACACTCACGGCGCGTTGTATATTCTCAATTCTCTCTCTCTTTTTTTCTAACAGTTATATATCATAATAATAAAATATGAGGATTTTTTAATCAACAGTTTTTTTATTTATTTGGACTCTGAATACTTTGATTTGATCATCAGCTATCAATCAGAATAAGTTTTAAAAATAAGCAAATATTGCCAATGTCAACGTGGACTTTATTGCTGGGATCTTTTTGAAATACATGCTGTATATGACAAGCTGCCTTGAAGGTATATTTTCTAATTTTTTTCACTTATTAGCAGTTTCAGTGACAGAGATATAAAAACCTTTATAAGAGACAGTTTTGTTGAATTTAATTTCACTTTTACATGGAAAAAAGTTCAAGTATTAATGGAGAGTAAGCAGTTTCTAAACTTGATTTAAGTCTCATTTGTAAACATTACGTTTCCCTCATATTTTGCCAGGTGACTTTTAAAGCTGTAAAACAAAACTCATATACATATCTGTGGCATTTAAAGCATACAAGCTGCATTTAATTACAAGCATCATATGCACAGTATGTAACAATTTAAAAGCTTACAAAGAATTGTTTCTGTCAAGATTTCTATTTATTACTGCTCCAACTCTCATTCCAGATGTGATCCGTGACCCACAACCTATTCCTGTGATCCAGATCCATCTATGTTTTTATTTGCAACTATCCGGTTCCAACTTAACAGGTCATCTTTGTGATTCTTCTGGTCCTTACAGTAAATTTGAAGAGGTTGTGCAATTGCAATTTTGTAATTGCATATTCCCAAACTCTGTTCTGATGACTTCTAATTCACTACACTTTTTCTCTACTTCTCCCAGAAGAAGTACACTTCCCTAAGCGGCATGCTCCTATAGCGTTAAATAGTTAATAAATCAATAATATACACTTGCTTTTCTGTATCATCTTTTCTTTTTTTCTTGTGTTGCTTCATGTTGTGATCATCATCACAGCATGTTGTATATTTTAAACCTTTACTTTCTTAACAGTTTCAACCACTTGTTCCAGATGCACTAACCTACCATTGCTTGATTTGCAATACTAATATGTTTGAAATGTTAATAATAAAAAAATAAAATAATATTTTCCATGTTATCTGATCCAATATCAGAAAAACTATACTTGCAATGCATAAATAGTATTACCATCCAATAATTTTATGCAAAATTAGTTGTATATCTTCTCCAAAACATTCTTACAAAAAAAGTGATGCAATACACTTGTCTATTTTCTTGCCAAGCAACTTTGAATCGCATCTTTATATTGAGCATCTGCTACTTTTCATCAAGTTTCTTTGTATCAAGCTTTTTCATAACGTGCTTCTACATATCAAGTAAAAAAAACTATGTAAGCCTTTTGTGGAGAGTCCACATGTGTTTTAAACCATGCCATTTGTTTGTGTCAATGTTTCATGCATTTTTGTATTTTCTATGATGCAATTTGAGCAGAATTGATAAATTATTTTTTCATTTCTCTTGATCTTTGTTTATTAATGAGGGATACATAGTTATCCACATTTGCAAGATCAATTCAAGATAGATTCTATTATTTAGCAGAAAATGTGAAATGGGCAATAATCCAAAAAAATTTGGAATACAATCAATCACAGTGCACCTAAATTTATGAATGAAAAGTAATGTAATTTTTCCCGGTACGAACTGCTCTGCTTACAGAACTGAACCATAGATGTACAGCCATAGCCTATTTATAAAGAAATTCCCCACCTTGCCAATAAAGCAAAGAAGTTTTTCTTTCACAAATCATTCAGTTTTAACATTCATTTGAATATTTGCACTGCATCAAGGTAATTTGGTGCAACAATGCTATAGCCCACTTTATAGAAGTGACTGCAAGCAAAGAATCTTTCATGCATCTTTTCAATTTTATTATTTCAATTCTAACCCAGCATTTAGTCAAAAAAACTTGACTCCAAATCCTATAATAAATGGCCAGTATTATTAACAGCTGGAAAAATATTTTTGGCATCCTGTCAGGAATAAGGTTCAAAACGATCAGGAGCAACTTTCAAGATTAGGAATAAATGAAAAAAATTTGTAACAAAACCCAAGCAAACAAAAAACAAGGCTTAAAATACAACAATATATTAGGCATGAAGTTGTTTGGAAGTGCAAGAGCTGGATTGATATGTATTGATAGATAAAAAAGTGAGCTAATTGAAGTAGTTCCTTGATTCAGAACAGCCCAAATACAAAAAACAAATTTTCCTACAGAATAAATACTGCCCGATAAGAATGGCCGAGTTCTGCACATACAAAATATGCACATATAAAAATTATAAATGCAGCTTTAACACATTTGTAGACAACTTAAAAACACATTTCCACAATAAATTTCTCCTCTGGTTTTAGCATATTTATCATTTCCATGCAGTAAAATCATTCTGATTGGTCTAGGCATTTGTTTCAGTGACAAAAAGGTTCAGTCTTATTGCAGTTGGATTTTGTTTGTTTACCAAAACTTTGATGCAGTATTCTGGTCAATGCCGTTTGATCTTTACTCTAGTGTATTTACATATCTGTAAGATAATGGTATTCTATTCAATGCCAATTCTCAGTTCTAATTGATCAATTAGCTGCAACAATGAACTATAATTTACACTGGACCTTCTGTAAATTGAGATTTTAGATGTTAAATGACTAAAAAGTATTAGAGCATGAAGCTTGAAAGCAGTGGTTGTATTTGCAGAATTGAAAGAAAATGCTGAAAATACTTTGATGCCTTGATCAATTGAAAGTGTATGTTTTTATACACTTTCATTGGAAGTCATAGCTGATTGGCATTATGAATACGTTTGCAGACAAGGCAAAACTACTACAGCAAATATATTTACAGAAATATAATTGTGTTACTAGAAGTGAATATATTTCACAGCAACATACAAATCCTAATCCTAGCCTGCCACCACAGTCCAAGAATGACTTGCCATAAAACTTAGATTTCTAATATATAGAACAATGACTCACCATAAAACTTGGGATTCCACAGCAAAAAATGGAATTAACCCTTTAGAGAGTTGATTCCAAACAATCGGAAGGAACAGAACAAAATCAGACTTATAGTTCAAGAATGGTACATCAAGGAACATACAAAAATAATAAAATTTGTGGACTACTGTTGCTAATTCACTGAACAAATATTTTTTTAAAAATTTTCTGTAGAGGTTTTGAGAACTAACCTACAGTAGGTATTATGTGATTGAAAGGCTACTTCAATTTTCATATGCTCTGGTTATTAATTTGTCATAAAAATACAGATGTGATTCTTTGTAGAGATGCTGATTTTATTGACAGTTTCTGAGAAAATTGATATTTGTTTTCAATTATTAAAATACTTTTCCAACAAAAATCAAAATATTGAACCACACATTATTTACTTTTATTGAGCTGGAGGGAAGAATTTTTAGTAGATTCTAGAGTTTTTAAAGATTTGTTGACAAATCTGGAAAGAGATGAGTAGTTTAAGTAAAAACTGATTAAACTGATAATTTGTAATTTTCTCCCTTGAGGCTATGGTAGGTACAATGGGTAAAATATTGTGAGGGATAGCCAGACATTGTGATAAATGCTAAGGCATGCAACCTCAGATTGATTACTAGAATGTACAGTATATAAACTGTTTCAAAGATTCTGAGACATGAAATATGGTCTCTAAAAAACTGCTACCGCAAGTTGTCAAGTTGATGGTTTAACTTGAATTTAGTACCAAAATCCATTTGCTTTATAAACAAGTTTTTGACTAGTTTTGATTGCCATGAACTATATCAGGGAGTGCAAAGCCTGAGCCAAACATTGTGCTAAGAGGGTATGTAACTTAGATGAACCAGATATTATGTGGATGACCAATGAGGTATGCAACTTAAATCATTCCAAACATTTTGTTACATGGCCAGATTACAGATGGTATTTTAAAAGGCCACTGTATAACCTTGAATGAAACTGCACTGTCAACTAAATGGAAAAATTTAGTGCCATTTTGAAAAGTAAATATAAGTTGATTTGAATTAACTACATTTTCATTGTTTAGATGAGAAATATTATTGAAATTGAAGCAGAGCTGGACTAGACTACATATTGAAGAGATAAATATAGTGGCGAGCTGAGGACAAGGTTTAGATGGCACTCCCAACATGAATAAGTAGTAGCTCACAAATTTAATTTGGAAAAAATTTATACTGATGAAACTTCCAAGTAAATTTTTCTTCTTTTACCTGTTCTATTTAAAATAAGTTCTTTTTACTTTATCATAAAATAACATGGCAAGGAACAAGTGATTACAGAAAGCAATGAACTATCATTACATATGAGTAATAAGGCTAATTACCAGTTAGACAACATAGATGCGTAATGAAGTATTTAAGTTTCAAAACTTTTTAAATTTGAGAGATTATTTTCAACTACAATCTTATACGTTGTCCTTCATATTTACATATGAGCATTTTTTTGGTGGCAGTGTGTACATGTTAGCCTATTTTGTTACAAATTCACTTTTTATTGGTAGCTGGAGCTGAATTTGGATGCTAATAGATTAGGTGCTTTTATTTCAATGCCAGAGAAATTGATTTGCCACCCTTATCTTTTATCTTTGCTATGCCAACACAGCAACTACACGTGAAGTTCAGTTACTAGATTGCACCCTGAATATTGTCAGTTACTTGTTACATACAAATATAATCACTGAGAATTCTTTATTTGCGTGATAAAGATATAGTGGACATGTTTATAATGACTGATTTTTTACATTTACTGTATTGATGAAGCAGTGCAAAAATAATTTGAAATACAAATTTTAGAAATTCACTGCCTTAGCCTACCTCCTGAATTACTTTTTAAATAAAGCAAATAAGAAAGAATTCAAAAGGATGAAACTAGAATAATTTTTTATCAATTTCATAGCAAAGGCAAAAGTTATGAATCACAATGAATTGATGCATTACAATAACAACAACATGCTGGCATCAATATCAGACGCATGCTGATGTAGAGAAGAGGCTACAAACAGTATTTTAATTCAAATGTTTTGTGTTTTTAAACGTGTTGCACACATTTAAACAGCATAGTTGAAATGTCTAAGATTTGCCTTGTTGGCCCTGCTTGTTACTTTAGATAGTAATTCCTTTGGGGATTTTTAATAACTGTGAGTGAAGGTATATTATTGGCTGCTCATAGGTCTAGACAAAGCCTTCAAATTTATATTTTAATTGCCACCTCATAAAGTTTAATGTTACATAATTACCTAGCAATTTATAAATTTTAATTAAGCTTACAAGAAAATTTGATATCATTTGATGCATCGAAATAACCAGAACCTCAGCATAAAAAGCTAAAACTTGTACATGAAATAATATTTTTAATGTACAATTTCAATTCTAGAATTACACTTTACTCGTAGCAAAATTGATTTATATGAGTATATTAGTTTTCTAACAGAGCCCCATAAAATATTCCAATATACTTGATGTCAACATACATACAAAGCTGAAAACTTCTACTGAATTATTGTACATTATGTAACATACCTACCTACCTAACCTCTAGATAGTACTACTCTTATTTGTCGAAAGCAGCTCTGAGGGGTCAAAATTGGCAGGCGGGTTTCGCCAGAAATTGACATCTGAATAGTTGTTGCTAACTGGTTGCAATAAATTTTCAACTAAAGGTGGAAATATATCCAAGGCCATTTCAGTCAATTCTTTCCAAGTCTATAAAAATATACAAAGTATATTACAAAAATTTACTGCAAATATTGAAAATAAACCAACAAATGAATCTATAAAATATCTGATTTAAATTTATTTACTAGTTCTATCCTACAACAGTACATATGTATATGATTTCGCTTGAAAAAAATACCAAATGCGACATGAAAAATATTTTATACTCAATAATTTAAAAAAGCACATGAAACATCATAATAGCTTAAATGAAAAAAATCATCCAATCAAATTTCAAGACATACCTTTTGAAACATCCGATTGGTTGTTGTGACCTGGGCAGACGTGTTTACTCGAAATATACGTGCTGGGGGTACCCCAACTTTTTCGAACATATTAACCTCCATTTCAGATGTACAAAAACCTTGAAAAATTAAAAAATGAGTGCTACATGCAAGTCCATGATTGCATAGCTCATTGAAATATTCATACATATGTAGAGTTTTGGGGGACTTATGGATTTATACAGATCCATCGAGACGTACATAACTGTACATATTAATGTAGTGTATTTTGGACATAACAAAGCTTTCAAGACCACCGCGTAAATTTGTTTATCTGAATTCATTAAATCCGAAAATCTGAAATTGAACTTGGTACGATATGACTTTTTCGTTTATTCTTTATAGGTAAAAAATTTTTTGTATCAAAAGTTTATGGTATGTGCACATGCACACTATTTTTGTATATGTTTGTACACGTGTTTTATGTATGTATGTACACTACCTGCATGAAACGGATGCATTTCGGGTTGGAACAAATTGCGTAGCCCATTCAGTGCGGCATATGCAAATGAATCTATATTCGAACTTACATCTTCATCCCCGAATAAAACCCTGAGATTATTTACAAGAAAGTATTATAGCATTATTTGTATACAGTGTCATACGTATATCCAACAAAGGTCTTATAATACGAGTCTTTAAATATTAAATCCTTTTACAGAAAAACTCTAATTCAAAGCAATTTCGACTAAGAAGGAGATATTTTTTACAATATTTGAATTCTTGTATACATACTAAAAATAAAATTGTTGCAGTCTGAGCAAGACTTCAAAAATTGTTATAGTGCCTTTTGAAAATGTATTCCTTAACAAGAAGAGATATTAATGCATACTGAACAAAACTTATTCTCTGCTATTAAATGGAAATGGCCTAATTTTAATTCGTTTCGACAATATGATAATACTTTTTGAAAATAGAGATACCAATGTACCCTTACCCTGGTGACTTTAGAATAGGAATATCTGAGAGAATAGTTTGTGAATTCGATCTAGTTTTACGCCCACCTACTCCGACACGTACAACATGATACCTGCAATAGCAGAAAATATATAAACGTATCATTATACATATCAGCGCATACATATTTATGTTGTTGAAGTGAACAGTTAAGCATGATTTTGTTGCCAACTAAATTCTGATTTAGCTAGCTGTCATTAACTACACCTAGAAAATTTCAAATTACACATTTTCATCTGAGTAAAGTCACTTTTTAAAGCAAATTTAGCCAGCCCACCTACCCGTGTCTAAGTAAGGTCTTATAAAATTCTCTAGCACCCTGCTGAGGCACAGAAAGAAGGCCTGCTTCTTCTGATAAAACAACCACTTTTGCAGTAGATTTCCACAAGAAGACCCTGGCAGTAACTGTTTCTATGGGGGGTGGTATAGGCTCAGAGGGCATTTTAAGGCTGTGGACTAGTAAAAACTGCATTAAATTTAAGCCTTTTTGTAAATTTAGAGCCTGCAAAGATAGGATTGGTTTATCAATCTATTAATTTTGTAATCAGACCAATCAATGCATAGAGTTATCATTTCATATTCAATGAAATGAAACTGTACTTTCATTATTTTCAACTGGCATCAAAAGAAAAAGTTATTTATTATAAGAAAAAATATCTGCATAGAGTGAACATATTTTGCGTAAATTACACATGTAACAATTGATTTCAATTAGATTTAGATTTTCTATGTGGTTATAGGCATAAATATATATATTTATACAGATTGATCACCTCAAGATCTTCTGAACTAGGACATAGAGATCGACATCCACTGTGATTTTTTCTTCTATGCCTCCTACCTGTTTCTCTAAACTCCTCATCCCTACACTTATCTCCCTCTAGGCTACCAGCTGGACCCCTACTAAGACGGTCCGAAAGCCAGCCTACCCTCCACCAACTGCCAACTTGACCCACAGGCGGTAGCTCTTTTAGGTCTACCAGCCCTTCTGTAGTTTCCAAACTTTCCTCCTTCGAAAGCTCATCTGTAATAACTCTATTTTCATTAGCTACCTTATTTTCAGAACAATTTGAGGCAACGTTTTCTGTCTCAATATCCGGTTTTATTGCGCTACCAGAAACATTAGAAGATATATCTTCTTTTGAAGGGGTTATTTTCTGCTGAAAGGCCACCTTATCTGGCATGTACGTACTGCTATTTTCATCAAATTTTTGACCTATTCTTGCCTCTTTAAAGGGGGTAAGATTTTGATCCTGCCTTTTAATAATTGCAGAACTAGTACCATTCGAACCACTAGCTTCAACTGATTGGTCTAAAAATGCTTCTTTTGATTGTGCTCTATTATTTACTTCCGTTTCTTTATCAATTGATGAAGTAACTTTCTCTACATCGTTGTTATCTAGTTCAGATCCACTGATATTGTTAACCAGAGTCTTATTGTAAACAGATAATGCAATCAAGTGTGGCAATGCCTCTTGGAGATTAGATATTCGGCCATTCATAAGTACGCGAAGGTTTGGATCCGCAATAAAAGCCTAAAAATTTTTAAAGAATTGAATGCTCTTAGGAATGAATTCAACAAATAAAATCCATCTGCAAAATTGAAAATCATGCAGGTCATATATTTACTGATGATTGCAGTTCAAAAATTTTAGTAAAATAAAAAAGGCTACAGATAAAAATACCATTGGCATTGAAGAAAACGAGTCCCAAGGTACTAAATGTGCTCGGAATTCATTCAGCCTCTGCTGAGACGGATTCCCTTCTACTAGAGTCCCGCATAGAGACAATTCGGGAATATCCACTGGTATGTGTATATTCTCTTTCGTTTTCAGTGAAATTGGGGTAGTAGATACTGAATTTATGGAAAAAAGACTTCGAACATGATGAGTATTGATGCCGCTTCCTGAAACTGCATTTTCCATCCCTACTTTGAGAAAAAATTATTGCAATAAACAGCATAATTTTTAATTAAAAAAATATTTTGCAAGGTATAATATAATGTTCACATGTCTCAATAAATTATGCTAGTCATTATTGCGTATGCAGTAAGAACATATATTATATACAATACTCGAATTGAAGTGCAAATAGTTCAAGCTTGAACATAATCTCTCATTTATTCACTTCCATCTTTGCTGTCCCTCAAGCTCTAATGCTCTACCAATAAATATTTATACACTTAACAGCTTCGATTCTTGTTGCATACAATGCAACAGCAAAAAACAACTTTTGTTATCTAATATATAATCATGACATTCAGGATATTCAATGCTATTTAATCAAAGAAATTGAAAAAAATATTGAATTCGCCATATTTTCTTTTGTTATAGTAAAATAGTCAAACTGGAAGCCTGAATCATAGCATAGATGACAATCTATTTTCTTATGTTGCCTATTTTGCCTAGCATACTCTAATTTTAAAAATTGCTCATCCATGAAAGTACGACTAGGGTAGATACAATATGTACAAAATTTACAAGATTTACACCCATTGAATTTAACAAATACTGATTGGGTTACCTGAAAGGTCATTTACAGATTCATACGGAGTATGAAAGGCACCAAATGATAACGCCGAATCAGTTCGGCCTCCCATTTCGGCCCCAATTTGATGATTTACCCCCGATAATCCCCCTCGTTGTTGTTGCTGGACATTAAATGATGTTCCGCAACTAGGACATTCCTGAAATAGGCACCATGTCTCCTGTGCTATTTTAGTCAGCTATAGTTTCAAATCATCCAGCAAGAATAAAATGGAAGTAATTATTTTCTTCTTAATTTGGTATTGACAAAAAGCAACATTTTGCAATAAAGCAATCTCAACATTTTAAAAGAAAAGTTGAAATTGACATTTTCAGATTTTGCAAAGGACTAATAGCAGCAATTTCCAAAAACTTGTGCACACGCATGTAAAAATATGCAATTTATGATTCAATGAAGCTAGGATTTTGAAAAAAGTTCCAAGGTTTTTATTGGACCCTTCAAAATTGTTTTCAAACTTAATTGGTCAGTTACTAATTGGAATTTTGTGGTAGTACTTTCATTTTCAAAAGAAATTATTGCTTATCACGATAAAGTCATCAAGTATTAAGCATTAAAAGCCACAACTTCACTGTAAGAATATAGATTTATAAAGTGAAAATCTGATCAAATACATTTTTTTTAGAGATGCACCATAAAGTTTGAACATGTTTGTCACTATTTTGTGTGATATTTGAAAAATTAAATTTTTTTAAAAATAAAAAAATATGTTCAGGTATTTCTGCACTTAATGCATGCATGTATGCAGAGAAAACTATATTCCATTTATTAACTTTATCAGATAAATTTTTATTGAAATATGACATTTTCAATTTAGGTAATAGAGTATAAGTTGAAATAGAGCAGTAATTTAGGCAACTGCCAGGAGAAACTAACACTCGAGTCCATTTGTACTTGAGTATTAAATAAAAGTCACTCATAAATAAATTAGGTGGAGAAAATTAAATGCTTTTTTGCTCTAAATTAAAATAAATTCAACTGATGTATTTTTCCGGCCTAAATTTTGAATAATTTGTAATGGGTGACGATTGATTCTTGGCCACTAATGTTCGCCTTGTCAATAGACATGCAAAAATGGAAGCTGTAAGAAGAATTGACCATTATTTGAATTAATTTTTATCTGCCTATTATTGTATAGTATTTAATTATTTTGCTCAAAATTTATTCATGTGAGCAATAAAACTGCTGAAATATATTTAAAAATTTTTTGGCTGTGCATGAAATTTAGGTATATTAGCTTGAGTTTTAATTGTTATTATCATATAATTTCATTATTTATAAAGTTGGAGATATTTTTAATCCTTACTTTAAAAAAATTAGTACGATTTAATATTTTTTCTATTAAGCTTTAAATCGTAAAAAATTTTAATTCCAAAATTCACTTTTATACTTCAATTATTCAGCAAACGTTTTTGCTTACATGACGCATTCACTTCTCGGTAATAATTGGTAAAATATTCACTTCTCAGTAACAATTGGTAAAATATTATTTAAGAAAATGGCTTAACAGAAAAAATATTTTTCAATATAAGTGACTGTCAAGTCGGAATTGGTCGTGCTAGTCGCCAATTGGCAAACACTATTAATTACCTTTGATTCCGAATTAATGCATAACGCATTTATATTTCGGTTTTCTTCTATAGTTGGAAGGTCTCCGTATGTCCACGTCCAACCCCATTGTTTTCTTTCATTTGTTTCAGCTGAAAGAATATTCTCTGTTGGGTTATTTAAACAGTGCATGGTAGATGATTCAACTCCTGTATTTTGGCCCAATTCGTGATCGTTAGTGCAGGTTTTTTCATCATAACGATGGCATTGCAACGATTCTGAAGATGTAGAGTCCGATAGAGTAAGTGAGTCAAGCCTTGACTCGTCGTCGTCGCTATTTTCACAAGCTTTATCATTTCTAGCGGGAATGTTTTCAAAGAATACTTCCCCGGCTGCTCCAAGTTCAGCGGTCAACTCAACCGGTTTATCATTTACTACTAAAACTATTTTTAAGTTCTGCTTTTGGTGATCGCGGATTGTTGCACCCTGTGCAAATCGCACATGAAATGGAGTAGTGCGGTAAAGGCTTTTCGAGCCTCCGTCATTAGGTGGCTTTTCTAAGACTATTACGTCAAGCGCGCCGCATGGAATTGAGCTGAACCAGAGAGTCCCAGCAATATAATTTTTCGCTCCTTGTAACACGTTCATAGCAGTGGCGTCTTTTACCAAAATGCTTTACGAGACTGTTGGTAAATACAAAACGTTGACCCGGTTACGAGTCGAAGGAATTTAACGAATCACGAGATTTTTCGAATCTTAAACGAATCCATAGAATTTATTATCGCTGATAAGAATCAAAGCTCTCTGATGGTTTTTTGCGGAGGTACGCAACTGTCCGTCACCATCTGCGGGAATCTATCTGCAGAGTAACTCGTCAAATATCATTGCCATTTTGCAGAGTCATTTATCCTGTTGGCCGCATTCATCTGGTATTAAGGATACAACTTGCATAGTAGTTCACTAACATTAAGAATGAAAACTGAGCACAATTTAAGATTCACATGTATTTCTACCATATAGCAACTAGATTTTATAACAAATCTTTTGCTTTAAAACTATAGGCAATCAAGCGAATACGCACTCCTGATGATTTTTATCTTTACAATCATGATGCAAGCAGTGCAAAAGTCTAAACGGAAACTGCTCCCTCTTCTAAAAGCAAATTAGAGTAACTGATAAGGATGTATTGAATTCATTCAAAGTTCAAGCTTATGTTGATCACTCAAAAGATAAGTAAACATGACTACATGCAAAATGAAAATCAGCTCAGGACGACAATGACAAATCTGGGCAGACTTTTGGCATGAAGACAACTGTGCGGCCAAAATGTTAGGTAGACACAGTTCCAGGCTTTTGAGGCAAGGAAGATGGCACTGTATCGATAAGATATATTGTAACTGATCAATGTAATTGACATGCCAGGAAACTGAACTATGTGTTATCAAGTTGCTAAAAAATTTATTAATCATATTATCCTTTAATAAAGATTTTGAAAAATGCTACCAAAGTTCTCTGCCTTGGGGCTGATTCAAATATTGAAGAATGCCCCAGAGTGGACTCAGCCAAGTTGAAATTTTTTTTGCCAACTGTTTACTATTTTGTATAACGGTGCATTTTTCACATTACTGTTATTCAGCATTTGTAAGAGTTAAATACTGATGAAATAAAAATAGCAAGCAGTTAATTTAAAGATCGACATTGTTAATGAATAAATCAACGTGAGCACAGATAAATCATGTTAGAGATGAACTAAACCAACTGTCATTTAAAATCTTCTGAAAAAGTTATGGCTTCAGTATCAAAAATTAGTTTCTTGTTGCAGTATGATATAAAAAGACATTTAAATCCTTGATACAGCAAGATTGGAATAGTCAAGGGTGCTTAGACATGAAGAGACTCTGCACGGATAATAGTGGAGAATTGTATTGCAAAAAATGCAGTGGTAAATGACAGAATGGACTGCAGAGTTTCTCATATTTTGTGTAGAATCAAAGTCATCTATTTAATCTAAAAGTGAAATATGGATGGAGAAAATATTGCATAAAATAATTAGTCGATTAAAGTTTATGAATTAAATGGTGAGCACTATCTACCAGTAAATAACAGGATTGCTTTTAATGAAACAAAAAAATAGTATGAATATAAAGGTGTAAAAGTTGCAGAATAATAAAAAACCTTGATGCCAATATTAGCTAACATACTACTCAATACGGTATACGCTTTAAGGACATGCTTTATGTGTACTAGCGCATTTCACTTATGCGCTTTTTTATATCACTTGCTTAAAATGTCGTGCGATAAAATTGCTTATAACTGAGTAATGTTTGTAAAAGACACTTCCAAATAATACAGAAATACTTTTGACCTAGCATTGCAAAATGTAGAACCATCATTGGGACAGTATTTTTAATGAACTTCAGTGTCAGAAGTGCAATTTAGTCATATTATGGCCCAGTACCTAGGATTCAATTAGAGATGAAAATATCTCTAATTTGATTGAAATCATAACGAGAATCACAACCTCTGCTGAAATTTGAAAAACGAAGTTTCGAAAGGCTGTAGTCTAATTATATAATTGTGGGATTGGCATCTTACAACAAAGAGTCTTAATTCTTTTTCTACGAGTTAGTTCAGATACCATTTCTGAAGGTTTTTACTGCAATTATGATGATGAGTATGATTCTCTAATATTTCACCCAGTCTCTCTCTGTTCTATCATTTCCAAAAAACTTTCCTGATTTCCCATTGAGATCATCACATATTAACCATAACAACGACTCTGCTCCATCCTCAGGCGTTCTGTAAAAAAAAAGAGTATCATGAGGAAATATTATGTATTAACTGTAACTACGAACTGCAGAATTTCTGTTTTAAAAAGAGAAGCACATTCCACAATATCGAAAATTGATTCTTTGCCCATGAGATAATTGTGCAGCAATTTCAATGGTTTACTAAAGACTTATAATACATATGTATCATAAGTTTAGCATTCCAAATTAAAAATGGAAATATGAAATTTTCCATATCTTGATGCATAATCTATATGATAACCAATAGTAAATCGTCAAAAATATTTGACTTATAAAAACTGCAGAGTCAATTCTTGGCAATCATACTGTTGATTATAAAAATTATATACTAAACTTTAAACATATAAAGAGATGAATCCACAAGTTAACGAACCGAATTTGAACCTAAATTACATAGGCATAATTATTTCTTTTCGATGCTGATTTAGACTCTTATCCATTTAAGATCATATTGATGAGAATTACGAAAAACAGTGATATGGTCTTTTATGAAAATTTAAATTGAAATAGAAAAATGTAAAGAATAGATCATTTCGGAGAATTTCCATAAATTTCAGAAAATCAATTCAAATAAAAGTATTTTTGAAATAGGATTGGGGTGATAGATGCTATTCAACGGGCATTCACCTTTGTAGCAATATTTATGAATCAATGGAAAGATTAATAAATTCACCTTAGTTCTACTGAAGGGTCATATTCTGACATCATGGCAGTACGAACCATTCCAGGACTGCATGCATTTATTGCTAAATCAGGTCTTTCGCGTGCAAGTATTCGTGTCCACATATTCATTGCAGCCTTGCTAAAGCCATAAGCTTGCAACCAGTAACCATTAGATGATAGCATTGGTAGATTAGAGCCTTTTGAATGTTCATCCTCAAAAGTACTAATGAACTCTTCTGCAATTTGTATTAGTTCATCGGTAGTCAAATCTGGAATGAAAACCAGTGCAGCTATGTTTTTATAACATACAAGATATTATTCAATATATATGGATATTTTACTTGAAAAGCAATGAAATTCGGATTAAAAAAATATAATATCCTAGCTGTTTCGATTTTATCAAAAAAATATATGAAAAGATAATGCTATTGCAAATCAATTGCATTCTATTATAGCCTTACTTTCATTCAACATACGTTGCCTGTTCTCTTCGGACATATAATCCAAGTTGCGTGCGCCAGTGCCTAAGTCATAAATAAACATGAAATATTTTAAAATAGCATCTCACTTAATAGGTATATGGAAACTACACAGGCATTAAAATTGAAAAAATCAATGAATTCACAATTAATTTGAATAAAAAGCTAGAACTTTTCTTGCTGCCTTCCTTCATTTTCTCTGAATTAAAATTTATTGTATAATAGAGCAAATTTGATGGATTCTCACTAAAAATATCTTTTTAAATTAAAGTGGTTAATTAGATCAAGTGGATGGTCAGCTATGCCTTAAGAAGATGTAATACCATACATTTTTTCGATAACTTGATTGCCACTCTCATGATTATTTCATCGAAATCAATCATTATTAATGAACAAAATATTTCACCTGAGCTAATATTTACAATTCGACTATTTAGGCCCAGATAAGGAAGTAACGCATTGGTTACAGCTACCGCTCCGAAAAAGTTAGACATAATAGTCTTACGCGCAGTGTCATGCGATATTTTTCCGGCCTGAAAAGGTAGGTCCAATCCTACACCAGCATTGTTGATGATGGCTCCAAAGCTATTTTGATACCGAGATCTTACAAGATCAGCCATACTATCGATATGATGCACATTGTTCACATCCAAGCACACTACCTCTGCAGACCCAGGTCCAGAAGACATGTTCGCAAGGGCCTTGGTTCCCTTTTCAACATCTCTACATCCCATGATCACATGATAGCCCTCACTGCGTTTAACAAGACATTCACATATAGCCAGCCCGAGACCTTGTGAAGCTCCTGTCACTAAGACAGTTGTTTTCGCGAATGTATCAGGAATCATAGCGAGTATTATTAGAATACTAATTCGAATCATCTTCGATAATTAAGTGCTGGACGCTGATTAAGAAAATAATCGCGACGTTTGTATTCGCTTCCATTAGCAAAAACATATTATTTCAAATCCAGAATTGTTTGTTTCACTGATATTATTTGAAAAAATGACTTTGTTTATGCTGACAACAAGGCGTCTTTGAGAATATTACTATGCAACCTACAGGGCCCCTAAAAATGCGCATTAAATATTTTTCTAAAAATTAATTGTCCTTCATTTAATAAAATGTGATAAAAAGGGTAGTTTTGAGAGCACAAAAGTTGTATGCATGTTGGTTTATTAGGCTCAATGTTAACACCAGAATAATAATTTAGCCACAAAGTTACAAAGGTGCCTAAGTATTCCCCTATCCCCCTCCCCTCACAAATTAGTATTAAAACCATTTAAAAAATAGCTTTGAAACACTGCATTTGATATTTTTGTTGAAACTTGTAAACAAAAATGAACAGAATAATTTAAATTTTTGTGATGCATGTAGCAATGTTAATAATAAATACTGGAAAGGAGGTAATGCACATATTTCACCTACTTGGGAGCATAAACTGCAGTAGTATGTTACACAATGTAAGTAGTAGTATGCATACATGACTGTATTACTAAATTTTGTACTTGTTAAAATTATACCATAACTACATGAGGGTTGGCATTATCACATTTTATTACGACAAGTATTGCACAAAAGTATTGTATATTCTATTGGTAATGACATACCTCTTTACATTACTTTTCATAAGCGGAGGTGGTAGTATAATGAAGTAAAATAGTACCTTACTTGAAATTTAAAGTTTTAGTAGTAAGCAGTATACTACTTTGTTTATACATGTGTAGTACAAGAAAATATCTACTCTAAGAAGTATACCAACATTTTTGTTGCCAAAAAAATAAAAATCTAGTTATTCTAATTTGAATGATAATGAGGAGTACAGTACATAATTTATTTCCATGTTTGAAACCATTATATTTATGATGGGCTGAACTACTTGTAGTGATAATCTAACACCTTTACGGTCACAAAAATTAAATGTCAGGGTTATTTGCCTATTTCAATGTGAAAGGTTTTTGAAACCCAATATTGCCTTGAAAAAAATTATAGTAGAACCAAGCAGCTTTACCCTGTATAACATGCATGTGTACTATACCAGTGTTATAGCAGCACTATTGTAATGAGCACTTGTGCATCAGCTTTTTGCTCCACTTGGACATTTTTACCACACCTCCTTTGCTGCACTATAGGCTCTTTGTACATCTCCACTCTCTATACTTGGCTTGAATTCATCACTCCCTTGCTGCACTTGGACTTTAGAGATGTTAGGTACTCGAATATACTCGAAACTTAGCATCAAACTTTAAGAATGTAATTGTAATTTTGATTTCTAGGCTTAACTATTTAACATTGTTTTGAAGTGACTCAAGTCATGGTAACTTTTTGTAAAGAATTAAGTTACATTGGGGTTAGCTCTACTTTGTAGCTACAGTAAGTTTCTACTGATGCTATTTTGAAGTTTCAGTACAGATTATGAAAATGAAGTTTCAGTTTAGATTATAAGAGCAGAAGTTCCAGAGAATGGAATGCCAGTAAGTTTATATTTCTTGTTGTATTGATAGTCATTATATTTCAACCAACACAATTTATAATGTAATATTTGCATCCTGTCACAGTTTTGTTTCTGTTGTGTTTTACATTACTAACATTTTTAACTTTTCAGTGACATCTTAGAAAGCATCAACTTTCTAAATGAACACCACAAATTTAAAGTTTTCTTTTATAAAATATGCATTACCAATATTCTAGAATCATACCCTCAATAAATTATGTAGGTTAAAAACATGTTGCTTTTTTTGCAGACACACATTACAAATTTATCTAGAACTTCACTTAACTTGAACTGTTTCAGCTTTATTATAATTGCAATCACATTGCTAGGAAAATACAAACACAACATATAACATAAAAACAGAAATAGTATTTGATATTTACCTGCACGTGTTGATAAAAGTAAGATAACTTTCTATTAGAAACATGAAACACAACTAAGCACAAGAAACTGTAACAGAAATATGTGTATTCATCATGCACTAATTGTGTTGATAGAAGTGAGCTAACTTCATCAACACAACAAAATATTAAACCCTGCTAGAATCTGTGTAGCCAATTTATTTGGAACGTCATAAATGAACACTGACCGCAGCTATAGAAACAGAATTAATCCCAAAGGGAATTGATTCCTAACACTTTCAAAACACACAAAACATAGTAGCATGAAGAACAGGGTTCAGTTCTTTGAAGTATCTTGGAACTAAAACTGAAATCAAACTGAATCCAAGCTGAAACAAAACTGAAACCAAACTGAAACCGAACTAAAACCAAACTGAAACTAAAATCAAAACATGGACAAATCATACCACAGCTACAGAATTGAATTAACTCCTTTAGGTGTTAATTCCTAACAATTGTACATTTTAGCCTTGACATAATTCATAAAACTTTTTAGCACAAAAATGAAATGGTAGCTAGCACAGCACATTATTTTCTGCAGATTTGATCGATCTAAAAAAAAATTTTTTTCCAACATTATTTTAGCATTATCATTACTTTTCCAAATATGGCCAATGTTGTATTGAAAAAATCAATGTGGAAATCTGCATTGAATTTGTTCTTTCAAAGATCAAGGTTATTGCAAGCAGCAAAAAATGTGCAACTGTCAGGATACTTGCCAGTTCTGCTATGTCTTTAAATTGTTATGGCATGACTACTCAACTATGTTTGCCAATGTTTGCTTACTTTTCAGCTATATTTTACCTATACCTTTTATCACCTTTCTGCCTCTTTTACTGCATTGTGCCTATTATCCCAATTTTGCCTTAACATCAAATTCTTTATGTCAATACTTTTGCTATAATTCTTCATGGATTCCTTTGTTTTACACCTTCATAATTTGCCACGTGTCATATTTTTCATGGTTAATTGGAAATCTTTTGGATCATTTTTCAAATAGTCATGCAACCAGTTCAACCAAAGAACGAGTGACTCTGTTTTTATTGTACTCTCTAAACTCTTCTTTACATTTTCTATTCTACTTCAAACTTTATTTCAACTGGTTGGATGTCATTCAAGAATTGTCATCAAAACTACATTTTTGCTTGATTTGGCTCTGTTATTAGTTGCTTCACCTTACTCGACTTTATTTCTGTCAAAGATAATTTTTAAGGATTACTTAAATAATTCTAGAATAGTTACAAGCCTACCGATGAAAATTATTACATTTATTTATGGAGTAAAAGATTCAGCAAGATTCACCGGAGAACCAGTTTCAAGGGCACTTCAAGAAAGTATACCGCAGAAGCTAGTAGGGACATGTTTACTTATTCAGTCTTGTGCTTTTGTTTACTCCAATAAAGTTTAATAAAACTTTTATTTTTTATTAAATATTATTTTTATTTTGTCGATTGTTTACCCTGTTATACATTGGACTTCATCCCCTCAATTGAGATACTGTTAGGAATTAACACCTAAGGGAGTTAACTCTATTCTTTAGCTGCGGTATAATTTGTTTTGGTTTCAGTTCGGTTTCAGTTCGGTTTTAGTTCGGTTTCAGCTTGGCTTCAGCTTGGCTTCAGTTTGGTTTCAGTTTCAGTTCCAAAATACATCAGAGAACTGAATCCTGTTCTTCATGCTACTAAGTTTTGTGTGTTGCGAAAGTTATCTCACTTTCAGCAACACATGTAGGTTAATATCAAATACTATTTCTGTTTTTATGTTATTTGTTGTGTTTGTGTTTTCCTAACAGATACATCATCCATAAAATAATAGGAACCATTATGCACCATTATTTACATTGAGTAATAGTTTGGATCTATCTGAACCTGAATAATTTGATACAATTCGGATTTTTGATGAAGGAATCCAAATTACAATTCTGTTTTTACCAACTTCTATGTTGCAAAGATCACTCTTCGCAATGCATGTATTAAGGATAATGTACTTGTATCTTTCACACGTTTGTTATTCATAACTTCCGTCTATTTCTCAGCTTCAGTTATTGCATAAAAGGTATAGCCAGTATATCATATTATTATGTCTTTCTTCTTCAATCCCAACAGCAACACCAAATTAATTGAAACATGTGGCAAACATAGAAATTCAATGGGCGCATATGTACATGCAATCATCAAAGAAAATTGCAACCTTTTAAGAAAGACTTTCAATCACATTTTTTTGAGAGTATCCAAGAAGTGTCATATCTACTCTTTAACTCTATTGCTTAAAACAGGCTTAACGCATATAATATCTAGCAAAGCTCTTTTTTCTAATTCCTTAAATATCATACATTGTGTTATAATCCTTGTTAGCCAGTGTTTGATCGACAAGTTAAATTTTTCTGAGTTTCTAAACTGCTTCCTTTTGAATCTAAATATATCTTCTCGTAGTCATTGTGCTTTGTATTGAGACAGCAAATTAGATCAGTAAAGCTAGTTCTTGCCTTCTAGATTCAATCTATTCCATATAAGTTGCTGTTTGCAGTATTCTTTATCCAATTGAAGAAAAGCAAAAAGATTGGCATGCTAGCAGATAACAGTGAAGAGAATGCATGAAATTTAGTTTTTTTACAGTATTTGAGTGACATAATAGTTAAATAAACTTCTATAAAAATACTGCAGTATTCCTTTTTTTATAATAACTTATTGCAATTTTTATGAAAAGTCGACAGAAAGATTACAATGTGTTGTGTAATAGTATTTTGTGGCTAAGCCCTTTTACAAATATGTCATATATTCACTATGTATAAGCTTCAGAACTTGTGCAAGAACATTGTTTGTACATTCAGTGTCCAGTGTCAGTACAACTTGCTAGTAGTATAAATGGTTAGCATTATACTAAATGCTGCTGTTCCAGGTTTTACCTATGAGGTAAAAAAAAGTTAAATGGAAAACTTATGCACTACTATTCAAGGGTATTCTAAGATAAATGTACTAGACATGATAACAAGTTAAAACTGTTTAGAGCTAGTGCTTGATATTTTTTTATTTTTTATTTTTTATCCTGAAACAGCAAAATCTAGTCCACTTGTGATATAACTTTTTTTTATGAATTGTGATGTATTTGTATTAAAATAACAGAATAAATTGAATATTATCCATCAAATATGACAAATATGCTTGAATATCTTGGTTATTACATGAAATAAAGTGTTAGGAATTAGCTCGTTGATGGTTAATTTCATGTTATAGCTGTGGAATTCCGTTTTATGGCGAGTCATTGTTTTACATATTGGAATTCTAATTTTTATGGCAATGTAAGGAATTAACTCTCTCAGGGATTAACTCTATTTTTATAGCTGTGGTCAGTTTTCATTTATGACATTCCAACTAAATTGGCTGTACGGATGCCAGTAGGGTTATATATTTTGTTGTTGATAGTTAGCTCATTTCAATCAACACAATTAGTGCATGGTAAATATATACATTCTGCCACAGTTTCTTTGTGCTTCGCTGTGTTTCATGTTTCTAACAGGCAAGCCATTGTTGGACTTGGGTGACGGGCTAGGATTAGGATTTGTGTGCTGCTGTAAAGTTTTATTCACATCCAGCAACACAAGTATGTTTCTATAAAATATATTCTAGTAGTTTTATTCACTTCCAGCTACACAAGTATGTTAATATAAAATATATTCTTGCTGTTGTAGTTTTGTGTCTAGCTTGTAAACAATCATAAAAAGTTAAAAAACAATAAATTGGAACAAAATTGATGGCAAATGTACATGACTGCAGGCAGAATAATGTCCAAATTGAAATTTCTATTTTCATGTGACTGGTGTGGTGTGCTGATTGAACAGTCATGAGTTTAGATCAATTTAAAAAAAATATTTCATAAGAGTCATGCAATCGAATTCTAGAGAAGCTTCAGTATTGTAAAATAGAAAAAAATATTTTTTTTAATTCTTTGTAATATTCTTGTCATTCTCTTGATTAGTTGGGGTCTCTAAATATTATTAGCTTTAAATGACAAAATTTTTAGTGCTTAAACATATCCGCTAGTGCTATCATTAGAGTAGCTGCTGGTGCCCAAGTGACAATGACATTGGACAGATATGAATATGCCATCTGTACATTAGTTTTGCTTAAGTCCTAATGAACTAAATATTACTCCAGTTTTTGTGGAAACTTGATAGACAAAGGTTTATTTAAAATTTTACATCAAAAACTGTTGGTCACAAAAATTTAGTTCTATATTTTAGGATTATACACTGTACCACCAGTATTTTTCACTTAGTTCAACTTGGATAAAAAGTTTAACTTTTATATAATAAGGGCGTGTACTAATTAAATTGCATTCAATGCAAAACTGTAGATTAGTTGTACTGCAGAGTAACATGATACGATTTATACTATATTGCCAAAAATAAACGCATAACCGTGAAACCACCTATATTGGACACTTTATTGTGAAGAGCAGAAATGTCCAACTTGAGGGGATTCTCAGATATGCAAGAAAAAACAGTTTTAATAATAAGCCATGGTATTTTCAGCTGTCCAGTATACTAAGACAGAGGAAGCACTTGGTGTCCAATTTAGGAAGTCTTGCTGTACTTCGGTGTTGCCATTACAACAATATCTTCTCCAATCTTAAAACATTGAACATCATCAAACTCCATACATTGGTTATGTCTACTTTCAATTGATGGCAGTGTGTAACCGCTAAGCATAATCGGTGCATAAGTAATGACGACTCTATCAACGACTCCAGAGAGTAAAAAAGATCGAATAATTTTTCCACCTCCTTCGATCATTATACTTTCAAACCCAAGTTCATACAATTGAAACAAGCATTCATGAATATCTATGTTCCCATCGCTGAGAGACTTACAGTGTAAGATTATTTCTTCATCCTCTGATTTATTTGAACGATTTTTGCTGTTTTTGCAAAGAGTTCTTGCTGACAACATGGCTTGTGTCTCTTCTCTACATAAATCTACATAAAATAAGCAAAACTATAAGAAGCAGCAAAGGCACAGTAAACTTCGGATACAGCAAATTTGTCGGACCACCAAATACATTTGTTGCACCTTAAAATATGATGCTAAAGCTAATGAAGTAAAACTTTTCATTCTTTGTAAGTAAATTAATATTTGTAGAAGAAAGAATTCTTTTTAGACGAATTTTACTGTATCCAAGTAATATTCTAGAAATTAAATAATATCGTATTAGAATCCTTCTAAAATTAACCCTTGAATAACATCTCTTTCACTAAATCAACAAACTTGGTTTTAGCTCAAATTCAGTTGCTTTATCTTGATAACTTAGTGACTAGCCCATTCAAATATTTTATATTTAAAGCTACTTCACCATGTAGATATAACTTAGAGGGGATCTTTTGCAACAATATAGGATAGACAAATAAAAAACATAAGGGGATCAAGAATAGTACATACTGTACTTAGAGGGAAGGATTTGAATGAACGAAAAAGTTTCTAATTTTCAGCTCAAAGTTAGCAATCTTCGTTGAAATTGAAATTTCAGAACAATTTATGAAAGGTATTACAACAATTTAGTAGCCTAATTTATGTATTTACCATGTTTCTATTGTAAACAGGATACACCTAGTTGACTCGATTTCACAATATTTAAATATTGATAGCTGAAAAGTTACTAAGGTAAGATAGGTTTGTGCATTTTCATCCATTGAAACTTCTCAAACTAGCGACATATTGATAGTTTCATGATATTTTTGCTACTAATATAGACTCCATGCATAAAACGACTAAAGTTATATAACGAACCTGTAAGGATAATAACTCCTTTTGCATTGAAACACATCGGCAAACCTTTTAATGAAGAGATGAAAATAGGTCTAGGATCATATGTTTTTTTTGTACTATCTATCCAATCTCTTACATTGAGTTTCGGATTATCACATCTAACAGTATTACCACCAACTAGAATGCCATCATGTACAGAGCGTAACGCATGAGTCATTATTTTAGTGGCAGTTCCACTAATAGGATAGGGACGTTTGTCATTGGTTGCTATACTACCATCAAGACTCTGCGCATATGTCACTGTAAAAAAGATTGCAGAACAAATCTATGAAAACATAAAATAAGACAATGAATTTTTCAATCCATGTTTGACGTCAGAAACTATTCATAAATTTAACCTTTGAACAAAATTGAACTCATTATGGGCCAGAAAGCCACCCAAGCATATGTTGGTCCTTTCAAGTGCTTTATCACTAATGTCGTATTTATTACTCTTAATATTCTTTTATTTTAGTGATATATTCTGTGTAAGTACCAAGGATTATTAAAGCAACAATTGTATATGTATATATACGTATAGTGAAGAGATTTGCGTATACATTAGACATGTTCCTAGCTGTTATGAGTATTTATTTACTTTGCATAAGATGAAAGTGTGTCCGAGATAGATAAATGTTGATGGAGAAAGAAAAAATAAACAATAAGATTGAAGACTGAAGTACACTATATAATGCAGCTTTAACTCAAGCAATATTCAGAGTCGTACTCTGAACCTGCTGATTCAATACTGGTTAGTATACTGAGTTACATACTATATTAGTATAATGTACTGTACATAGTTTATAGCTCAAAAATGAAAAAAAAGCAAATTTGTAGAAGATATTTTTTAAGAACGAATAAAATTAATGATATTCAGTAAGATGGTTGCTTTTAGCCATTTTAGTCACGTAATGGAAATCAAAATGCTTCAAATTCATTGAATTCTTGCCTTGAAACATGCAGAAAATTCCATGAAAATCACCTTACTTATTTCACAAACAAATTTTAATGTTGAATGGGTTCAAGGAATGCTTATGACAGATATGAAACTAGAAAATTTGATTAGAAAATAATTGCACGGTTTGGACAGTAATATTACTGTCCTCTAGTAGGCAAAAATATCGAACTAATTTGCTGTATATCAATAGCGATATATGCACCATTGTACATAACCATGCAGAACAACAAAATAAAAAAATTGCTTCATTTTAAGTCTATTACTACATCTTTGTATTCTCTGGTTGTTCAATGATATATAATGGTTTCTAGCCTCTCTGTTTAGAAAGAACGGCTTCCAGCACTCCGTTTATCTAACTGATCTACTAAGGTAATATGTCGAATCGTACTGAAAACTCATTGATTGCAGAAATATCACTAAATTATTGCCCAATAAAGTAAATGCTGAGTTCGATTTGTGTTGATGACTCTTTCTCTCGTTGGTCAATGATTCAGTGATATAACATTAATTTCTTTATGATTTTATTAAGAGTAAAAGTAAAATTAGCCTCAATGTTTAATCATTGTTACCAGTAACAAATGGCCGCCGTATTTTGTTCGTTCCTTCGTTGCTTGCCGGTGCTTTTTTATGCAGCTCTATACGATTGCGAATATCAGATAATATATAATCCTCAATCCGTCTCGCATTAAGGACATTGTGGTTGATTTGGGCAAATTCTGTATGCCCGTATATCTGTAAAACGTGAAGCAAGCACTCAATAAATAAAAGTAGTCTCATATATTCGCACATTATTTAATATCGGCGTTATCAAATTCGATGCAAATTTACAGAATCTGAGAAACTTCCATTTCACCAGAGCCCCCTGAACGCACCACTGTGGGAGGTGACTAAGAATCAGCCCCGCGGCTTAAGAGGTCAATATTAAATTAGTGGGTTTAGCTTTCCCACTATATTTGTAACAATTACTTTTGATTTTCCCCAGGAAATAAATATTTGTTTCTTCGGCAGAAACAATTCATGAAATTTTATTATCCATTACATTACATGATACTAAAATAGCCTTGCAGCATAAATTTTTTATTAATTATCATGATAGGAGCAATTGGAATGATGATGATGTTCATGGCATCATCAATGGAAAATTTCACGTGAACCCTATGTGAATCAACCTAAATATTTGTTCAATCATTTTTATTTCACACATTTACCAAAATGAAACTTACAGCAAAATCAACTGGATTGTATTAAAAAAAATTACTTGAAGAACGACCTGGAAAATGAAGATGACACATGTGTCTCGTCACATTGCGAATATTTAAAATATGCAAGTAATTGTTGAATCAAAACTTTGTCATACTCTCCTCAAGATTTTGCAGGACTAGAATTTTTGAAATGCCAATGCAAATTTAATTAGTCATTAGCCAAAAAAATTATACTCCAATCAGTCAAATCTAGTGCATCAAGCAAAATTAATGCATCTGGTACCAATATACTGAACTCAACCAATTGAACCAATTCATCTAATAGATCCGAAAATTAAATGACAGTACCAAAAGTTATACCTTCTGCAACTCAAAATTTGATTTGTTTCATTCAGATTTATTGCCTGACATTTCGGAACTATATTACTACTGTCACAATAAGTCCGAGTATTTTCTAGAAATCTTTCATAAGCTAATTGTTTCAATTTTCATCATTCCAATCCAATACAGTATCAATTAGTTATGCAATATCATTAAAAAATCACTTCATTTTTTTCTCTATTCACTACTATTCGTAACAAAAGCAAGTACTCCCTCAGCACTTACAATTTATGTTATAGTCACTATCACACTCTTTTCTTATTATAATATCAACATCACAAAATACTTCCTCAATGAGTATGCCATTGTAAAAGCAGTAGAATTATTACTTTGACAAAAAAGCCAAGTTGAGTTTGAAGGCAGTATTTTTCTATGCCCTTGTATAGTTCAACTTAAGATAGTATAGTACAATTATGCTTCTAAACTGTTTGTTATTGCCATAGTAATTTATAATAACTTTATCTTTTCATTATAATATTATTATGTGAAAACAATGCACTGTAATATTTGTAATTCCTTGAGGGATACTGCTTCTATCTGTTATTATTGATTTTTATATTGTTGTTACTTTGAACTAACTGTACAAGTAGTTCTACTCTCCATACGTTATGTATTAAACAATATGCACTTTCAAATACTGACTTGGAAAGTGCCTCATGTATATGATTATTACAATCTAATTGACTTATTTCTGCAAATCAGAATACAAAATTGTGTTGCTTAGCACTTTTTAAAGTTGACTGTTCTGTTAAAAATATTTTATGTTTTTCAACTGATTCTAAGTTTTTTAATCAATATAAATTTTAGCTTACAAGCAAAATCAGCAGCAAGCCAATCATTTTTAATTGCCATGTTATTTTTTTTTATGTTTTGAAGCTGAAAAGTTTTCAGTTACAAATAATGATGTACATCAACTTTGAGCATACACATAACTATCTCCCCCCTCAGCATTCTGAAAGTGCATAAGATTTTTTCTTCCTTCTATGTTTTTTGGCATTACTTTGTCTTTTTTCAGCCACAATATTATCAATGACCTTCCATAACTTTTTCCCTTGATCGAGTAGATCATTCATAAATCTAATATTTCCTGGGGATCCAAGTTGCTCCTCAACAGTTTTCAAAACTGAACTGGTTATGTTCACCAATAATTTTATTTTTTTATATAAAGTTGCTCAGGTTTAACATTCCTAATTTCACTACTACTTTTAAAAGTATTTTCTTTCATTTGTCCCAAGGATATTTTTAACAGTAATTTTATCATCTGCCCTGCTATTCTAATTGAAACTTATATGATTGTAAGAAAAAAGCTAGATGAGCTTATTTCTAGTTTTGTTTTGATATATTTGCTAATCTTTAATTTAAATATTGCTCATTATGGACAGTTCATTGCTTGCTTAGGGGTCATACATACTTATCTTTTATCACGGAAATTTCATAAAAATGGAAACTGGTACAAGTTATAGTACTACAAAGCAATGTGCAAAGATCAGCTGCAAATACTGACAGTCAATCTCTTTATTAAGGATGCCTTAACATCATATTAATTAAGTGTGGAGCAAAATAGAGTAATTTAGAAGAGCACAAAAAATCCCAAAACTTTACAAGAACACTTGTAGATGGAGTGACACTTTATAACTCTTAATTGGCCAATGAAAAAAGATGCTATCACCAAGAGACTATAACAAAATAGTGAACATTGGTGACAAATAAGGCACGCATAATGGCACAAAAAAACAGCGGTGAACGATATTTTTCATGATTAATTAAAACTAGTATCAATTGTGGTGGCAGATGATAGATTTTTTTAATGGCAGTCTGTTAGGAACTAACTTCCTTGTATATTAGTTCTTTCTTGTAGCTGCAGTAAATTTCCTATGAAGCCATGTTGAAGTTTCAGTACAGGTTATGTGAATGAAGTTTCAGTTTAAATTATGAAAACAAAAGTTTTAGTTTAGATTGTGAAAACAGAAGTTTCAGTAAATGTAAGTCAGCAGGGTTATATTTCTTGTTATGCTGATAAAGCTATCTTACTTCTATCAACAAAATTTAGCATGCAATTATATATGGATTCTGTTATACTTTCTTGTGTTTCTATTGTGTTCTACAGTTGTAACACAGTCCTTATGTATCATAGTTCTTATAGCAGGATCTTGAGTTTTTGACACACAAGAATAGCTTCCTAGAAACGAAAGAGGACAAAATTCCCAAAGTAACATCAATAATGAAAAAAATGAAAGGTAAATGTTGACTAAGATCAAGTGTGAGATGCTGAACATACAGGTCTGTGGGCTGTTGGGTGCTTCTCAAGAATCTTTGTTAGTACAACTTAGTTCGAAAAAAGTTTGGTCTGTATCTCTTTTAATCTTCCATTATTATTCTTCATTAGGCAAAGGTTAGTTTTTTTAGATTAATTCATCTAACGGATAAAAAAGTTGGTACTATTTCATCATGTCGGTTTTTTTGGAGTATTTTATCAGACAAATATATTTTTAATTGGAGTATGAATTTCATCTCTTATCAGAATAATGTTTCCAATGTTACTGCATTTATTGTAACTACAACTTATTGGCTTTTTCTTACTGCTGGGCACCTGTTTGTTTGACTTTTGTGTACTTTTATATTTGTTACTGTTATTTAGGAATAGTTCAGCATTTAAGTGAAGGTGTTGCACTACTTATTTTTTGTACCTTTTGGCAGAAATACGCAATATATTAAGAGTAACCTGAGGTTCATTGTCTACTATATATTAAAGCATATTTTTGTTCTTCTGCAGTAAGAGGAGAGCTTTTCAAATAGCATGGAAGTCTCTTGAATGCCATGTGTTTCTGAATAATATGAGTCGCTTATATACATCATAGCTTATATTATATAGTTGACACTTTGGAGATATTGAAAAATGAAGAAAATATATTAAATTATTGTATATCTGATTGCCTATTTCTTGCCTTGCTCTATCGAGTCAGAAAAGTATGTTTGCTTCAACTAAGTGTACTTTGAAATTATATCATTGCAATTCTCATTTTGAATTTTGGCAGTTGCTCATACCAGTTGTTGCCAA